>JAGDQP010021038.1:0-32336 GCA_022664845.1 Lepisma saccharinum | reverse complement strand
GAGTTAGTCTACTGCTCCCACGCTGACCAGACGGGTTAGGAGAGGAGAGCCGAAGCTCTCACTGTGATCGCCACTGTCTTTTATTCACAGCAGCTCCCCAATTGTTCTCACGATGCTGGGTCAACACCGAAATTTTTGAGCAACCCGGGACCGCTCGCACTGAAGTCGAGCGCGCTACCGACTAGGCTATGCAGGAGCTCATATATATATATATATATATATATATATATTGAGATTCGTCCAAATTCGATTTTGAGTTCGAAACTTATGTAAGTTAAATGAAATAATTATGGAGAAGAATACAATTAAACCGGAAATGGGTATTTCATTCTTTGCCTAAATTCAGAAATTACAGTAGGAATATAAATAAAGGTGTTCATGAGAATCGCAATGATGTTTTCTTAGAAATGAAAATAGTAGTGGAATAGACTCACTAATAAAACACATTGAAAGCAAGAATTATTTATACTAAATTGTGTTCTACATATGCTGTGTAGTAAGGGATTAATTTATAAAGTAACGAAAATTAGTGTACGGTTGACAGCGCCACGTAGTGAGGTATTTCTTAAACGTCAGTGAAGTTTTAACATGTTGAAATTTTGTATAATTAAAAAAAAAAGTCAAACCTGATTTTGTAACGTTTGTCCGTGAAAAGCATGAAATTTTTGAAAATGCAAATGGAAGCAAAAGGATTGAAAAGTGGATAGAAAGACAGAGTTGTCTTGTTGTAAATAAAAATGACGTTGGGGTGATTCCATATCAAATCAACCATTTTTCATGATGGTATTTCAATGGGATCATGTAAAAAAAAAAAGAGTTTTCTAACAGAAGTACCCTGCCACTTATGCAATATGCAGACCGTACATAATTAGCTTAAACTTCAGTGCGCATAATAACTTTTAGCAAAATAAATGTAATTGGTTAAAATGTGACATACAAATATCTTCATTTCAGTTCGATTGTTGAACAAACCGAGCAGCTGTAGCTCAGTGGTCGACCATTGGCTTAACATTCTGGATGTCGTGAGTTAGATCCCAGCGACCGACCATCCTGACTGAGGTTTATCCAGGGTTTTTAGTCAGTCAAACCAGGCAAATGCCGAGATAGTATATTAGGTCCCTTCAGTAAGAATTATTAGTTTGAAATTATTTAATTACAGGCTAATAAACCTACCACATTTACTACTTTATAATAATAATAATGTGGTAGATTATTAGCCTATAACTAAATGATTTCAAACTAATAATTCTTACTGCCTTTTCTTAAATACAGAGATCAGGCTGGACTGACTACTTTTTACTAGTTTTGTTCTACAATATTTCTAATTTGAATTCTATTTATGACCTTTAGGCATCTAAGGCTCAGGCCGGGATAGGGGAGGGGAGGATTCGGGAAGGTGTAGGCCGGAACCTATGTTGAAGGTACCATCTCGGCATTTGCCTGGTTTGACTTAGGAAAAAGGACTGAAAAAACTTTAGTCAGGATGGTTGGCTGCTGGGATCGAACCCACGACTTTCCAAATGTTACGCCAATGCTCTACCACTTTTTTGCTCTAAGCGGGCTGTTATTTCTTGTTGAACTTGTTATACTTGTTTTTACTCTGTTCTTACCTTTGTCACAAACATCCATTGCCGAAGTGGGACTCGAACCCAGGATCCTTCAGTCGACAGACTACCGCACTAAACCACTCGACCACCTGGATCTGCTTCTATAAATAAAAGCCTATAAAACTGTACATGAAAATCACAATTATGTCTTCTTGGAAATGAAAATAGTAGCGAAATAGACTCATTCCACAGAGCTACGGCGGCTCGGTTTGTTCTGCAATTAAACTGAAATCAAGATACTGTATATCACATTTTAACCAACTTACTTTGCTAAAATCCATTATGCGTACTGCCGTTGCATAAGTGGCAGGATACTCCCGTCAGAAAACATTTATTTTTGAACATGATCCCATTGAAATACCATCATGAAATTCGACACACACATTCTAATCAAAAGCATATCGAACATGTTTTCTTTAAAAAAAAATCGATTTTGAATTATTCAAAAAACAAATTTTGTTTTATTTTAAACAAATATAAAGATTAGTGTAATAAAGTCAAGTAATTCATCAAAATATAACTCTTGAAATTCTGAAACGAATAGTGCAAGATTGATCTGTCTAGAACAATTGTTTTCGAGTTTCGGGCTTTTAAAGGTTTGAAAACGCGTCAAAAGTCAGTCGATTTTTTTTCTATTTTTAACAATTTAAAACAAAAACCGAAAGTGACAAAAACATGAAATGTTCTATTCTTGATCATATTGATGCATAGAACAATTACTATATATCACACATTTTGTGAAACCTAAGGTCCTAAATTGTGTGTGTGTGTTTTTTTATTGGTTGATTTCGTATGGAATAACTTCTGGGAGGTAATGTAGGCCGGATACGGTAGTCACTAGACCAACCTGTCACAGACTTCCAGCGCTTTGCAACTCGTAACATGCGATTGCAGTGAAGGCGGGAAGCTGAAGAATGACATTTTCCCGAGTACGTACATTCACATAACAAGCAATTTCCATATGCCAAAATATCCCAGTTAGTAAAGATACAAAAACATGAAACTTCGGAAATAATTTGGGTAAATCTAATTTTTATCCCATTGATAGACCACTACCGAAGGAACGTTTTTACAAAAGTTCTCAAAAATACCCCGGGAGCTTCCGCCCCCAGGTCCCCTCAAAGGTTCAAAATGCACAATATTTACGACACAACCATTATCTCTGTTACTAAGGATCGGACCAGGTTCAACATTTATATATATATATATATATATATGTACGTTAAACCTAATAGTTTGATGAATTTAAGAAAATATGTGGATAAAGCTGTTTTTTTTTTATTTGAAACTTTTGATTTTTGCGCCTATATTATTTTAATATGTTGTTTTTTTTCCTATAAAAGTTATAACCAATACTTTTTTTGAATCTACTGACATACAGTTTTATTTATTTATGTGCGATACTAACGCTGAGGAAGGGGGAGAAAGCAAAAATGTTCGTCGTGCGACGCGGCTGCCAGTCATCGCGAGCAATGTGACTTACTATAAGACATTAATAGTTGATGATTTAATGTGTGAATGAAGTAAATGTAATGGGATTA
Source organism: Lepisma saccharinum (assembly GCA_022664845.1). Lineage (NCBI taxonomy): Eukaryota > Metazoa > Arthropoda > Insecta > Zygentoma > Lepismatidae > Lepisma > Lepisma saccharinum. The sequence goes on along the minus strand of JAGDQP010021038.1, from coordinate 29,188 downwards.
CATCTACTACAAGATGCAAAGTAGATAATCGGGTTTACTGATGAAATAATATGTTATAAAACAATATAAAATTATTATTTTTAATACAATTTCTAATGCTTATGGATCCACACTATCTTTCTTGGAATAAATTGGCAAGTTTAAGCATGATAATAGACTACATTGGAGAACAGGTCATGTTGGCTTTCCTGCACCCACAGTAACCGCTACATTGTTTTGCAAGCACAAGATAGTTGATGTAACAGATCATCTGGAGCAAATGGTTTGGATGTTATAACTGATTACGGTGTTCTTATATGAAACTTCCATTGTGTTTTATAGTTTCAATTTTCTTATCACCTCTGAATTTGTTAAATAATAATAATAATAATAATACCTTTGAAGTAAGTATTGATGGCACACTTCTGAGGTCGGGCGGTAGTTTTGCCATCTGAATTACAGGGTTTAGTGTAAATTTAAAAGAGCCTTTATTTTTCGAATGAAAACGGCTACTTGTTGTGACTTACTATGGTTAGGATTGTAGGATGACTCCCTGTATTTCTGATAAATGAAAAGTTACGATTAACCTTGATACATCTGTGAAGGATTACTAGGATTTATGTTTTCTTTTGGTTATAAAAATAATTTTGATTGGTTCATGAAAATGAGACCGAGAAGTGGAAGGGGGCATGGGTTTTGGTAACCACATGGTCCATAAAGTTCGGGAAAATTTTTCTGGTGGTATAAGAACTTTGTGCTAGTTGAGTTTGAAAAATCCCTTTCGGTAGACCTACAGGCTGAGGTAGATCTCGAAGTTTTTTTTTATTTTCAAAAATTCAAATCTCGTCTTATATGAGAGCTATCGAGAAACTATTTATTGATTTGTAGATTATTCATCAAGAGCTGTTCAACGATACCCCACAAGACGTATATATATATATATATATATATATATATATATATATATACTCGCTTTATTTCGCTGGGAGCGCTGTCTCCAAACCCCCTAGGGGGTTCGCCCCCCAACTTCAATGGTTTTGAGAGGATGCGCCTCCTTTATGTTAACCAAAATCTCCCTGCAGCACTACACCACCACGGAGTCCATCTGCACACTCCCACGAAGGTTTGCCTCATTTATTGTAACCTACTCTTGGTCATACACCTTCAAAGAAAATTTCATTTCTCTACCTTCAATGATTTGAAATTGGGTTTTTGGGGCGGCCATTTTGGATCCAAGCTGACGACTTTTTGAAAGTTTTCTTATACTGTCGTGACCTACTTGTGATGGAACAACTTCAAGTAAAATTTCATTTATCCAGCTCAAACGGTGTGCAAAATGAGATTTTGGGCGGTCATTTTGGATCCAAGATGGCGACTTTTCCCAAATGTTGTAATATTTCCCTAAACTACTCGTCAAAATGCACCTTTATGCAAAATTTCGTATCTCTAGCTCAAACGGTGTGGAAAATGTTTTTATAGGTCCGCCATTTTGGATCCAAGATGGCGTCTTTGGATACATCATGTAATATTTTAGTAACATACAAATGATAATGTATAGTGTTACCAAATTTTATATTTCAAGCTGCAGCCGTTTAGGCTGTGTATTCTATACAACAATGGGTTCAGCGGCCATTTTGAATCCAAGATGGAGACTTTTTCAACATTTCGTAATATTTTCTTGAACTACTAGTGGCATTACACCTTTATGTCAAATTTCGTATCTCTAGCTCAAACGATATGGAAAATAGATTTCTTACTTCCGCCATTTTGGATTCAAGATTCCAAATATATATATATATGTATATATATACTTTCATATCGTATCGATCTCAATAGGTAGATTTTTCTTAGAAATCTACCTAAAAATGGAGTTTTAAGTGAGAAATAATAATAATTTCGATTAATAAGAAAATACGAACTAACAACATAATTGTGAAGTTAAATTGTACCTTTTGACTGTGGTTTACAAACGAAAATGTGGTTTTGTTAACTGTAGTTAATCCAAATTCTTAATAGTGGAAAGTAAAGACTTTATATTGAAACCCTTATGTGAGAAATTATTAAACTAGGTGAGAGATAGAAGGCTACAATTTCTGGTTTGAATGAGAAAAGTTGAATTTTTGTGTGAAATATCAGCTGGAAAGAAAATAAAACTGGAACATATCAGGAAGGAAAGAGTATCCTTTAAAATATTAGTGTCCTTTAAATTAATTATGTTACAATGAGTAATTAAATTTTGAAGATGACGTTCCTGAACAAGTTCATTTTTTGTGGAAAGTTATAGGTAAAACGTTGTCTTTCCATTAAGGAAATCCATTATCATTTTTGGTTTCTAATTGTTTTTTCCCTTAATAATTTAAGGATTTATGAAATCAGGAAGGTGGGTTAAAGGAGATTTTTGTCAAGCATAACAATTTTTGTGATTTTGTTGATATTTGAAAAACTGGGAAGAAATACGATTATTAAATGAGACAGGGTAATTCTAATCTGATTTTCCTTCTTCAACAGCTGAAAATAGTTGAAAATTTGTTTCAACTCATTTTCCCTTTAATATCTCATGATAGAGATTTAATGTTTTATGTTTTTTGAAAAAAAAAAAAAAACATCAACAATAGTGAAAATAAAAATATTCCGCTTAACTATAATTTCTCGACTTTTTATTATATGATGACATTAACAATACTCTTTAGGTTAAGAGGAAAAGGTATAACCATTTAATATATGGTATTGGTACTATTATTATGCCAAGGAATATATGAAGTGCTTGTTTACAGGGATACAAGCCGAAATAAAAAGGAAAAATATTTCTGTGTGTTGTTTTCCCAAATTTTATTTCTAGCAGATTTTTTTTGTGATGTTTGGTAAGCTTCAATTTTAAAGGAATATCACTACAAGGGCCTCGTTCAACGCATAATATTTTATCAACCCATACCAATACAGAACAAATTTCTTTCGGGCAGCCAACAATCTTCTTTCGATTTGGTAGCATCCAGAAAGATCTCGGCTCGACCCAACTGTGTGTCTCTGGTGACTTAAGGATTTCCATTGCTCTTATTTTGCCTATACACATAGAAAAATGGTTAGTCAAAATCGAGAGAAATTTAGTCAATTTTGAATCAATCATCCACTGGTGAATTTTATGTCAATTTTGAGAAGGGCATGTAATCATTTTTATTTGACTAAATACATACCCAAAAGTGACTCAATATATGTTCAGATCTGAGTGCGAACGATTATTTAAATAAGACTGGGAACGTAAGCAATGCGACTGGGAATAAAAGTTAAAATTGAGTAAGTTTTCGTCAAATATGGACAAAAAAATAATACTGTTATAATATTAACGATAGAATGTGGTTATTTTGGAACTAATACCTCGTGTCGTGAGTGTGCTTGAACTAGTATGTTCAGCTCCTAAAAGAATAAAGTGTTGTTCGAATCGCTCTTCTAGTACTCGTTAAAAAAAAAAAAGGCCTATATGGTAGAATACATATTCATATGCCATTCTTTTCAAAATCCTTTAAGCAATTTCTTTATACGTATATCAGTATATAAAAACAATAATCTTACGTTTAAATCGGCAAAGTATAATCTGATTCTGTAAAAACAGTAAACCTCCATGTCTTTTTTTTAAGTGCTGCCATCTGTTGACCACAAATATAAACAGAAAATGAAAATTTACATAACGTAATATAAACCTGTGTAAATAAATACGTATCTTTACACATTTAAATATTAATGTTATTATATTGAACGTCATCATCATTATCAACATTATCATGAACTTATTATAAAGGTCAAGGTTGGTGTTTTTAGAATAGCTTTGTAGTTTTTTTTTTAATTTTGTCTCTTTTCAAGTTTTTATTTGCTTGAAATGTTAAGCCGCATCAATTGGAAAGAATAAAAAGCCTACATTTCCTATGACTGGATCCTCTATTCAAATTGGACTAGGCGAGACTATATGGAAGTACCCAACTACAACAACCTGTTTAAAAATTTCTGACTAAAATCGGATGTGATTAAATGCATGTAGCCATTTTTGATTAATCTATTTTTCTGTGTGTAGTATAAACAAGGGGTAGTATCACAGCCGGTCACCTTCTACTATTACTCATGCATTGACCGGCTGTGGTACCCAAACCATTTGTTCCACATGATCCGTTACCTATCTTGTGCTTGCAAAACAATGTGGCGGTTTCTGTGGGTGCAGAAAAGCCAACTTGGTCTATTCTCCATTGTAGTGGGTTATCATGCTTAAACTTGCTAATTTATTCCGAGAAAGATAGTGTGGATCCGTATGTATTAGAAATTGTATTAAAAATAATAATTTTATATTGTTTTTATATCATATTTCATCAGTAAACCCGATTATCTACTTTACATCTTGTAGTAGATGTAATCCCATCACATTTACTTCATTCACACATTAAACCATCAACTATTAAAGTCTTATAGTAAGTCGCATTGCTCGCGATGACGCACGCCAAATATTTTTGCTTTCTCCCCCTTCCTCGGCCTTAGTATCGCACATATATAAATAAAACTGTATGTCAGTAGATTCAAAAAAGGAAAGGTTATAATTTTTATAGGAAAAAAAAAACATATTAAAATAATATAGGGGCAAAAATCAAAAGTTTCAAAGTAAAAAAAACAACTAATTTTTTAAAACATAATTTCTTAAATTCATAAAAAAAAACTATTAGGTTTGACGTAGATATGAAGAGAACAAATATTGTAGTTTATTTAATTAGAAACAACACAAAAACAGTTGTACTTGATCCGATCATTAATAACAGAGATAATGTTTGTACCGTAAATAATGTCATTTTGAATTTTTTTAGGGGAGCTGGAGGCGGAAGCTCCTGAGGGATTTTTGGTGACTTTTGTAAAAAAAATATTCTGGTAGTTGTCTATCATTGGGGTAAAATTCAGTGTTACCCTATGTATTTCCATTTGAACACCTTTATTGGCTGGGCTAAAATGGCTTATTCCTAATTGGAAGAGTATTGGATAGCGAAACAGAAACATATGAGATTGCTCGGAAGTTTCATTATAATGTTTATTTTCACCGTAAAAAGGCGTAATTCATATAAGGAGCTTATAAGAGCAATGGCACATGTGTGAACTATTTTATTTATTCTTCTTTTCCTTGCATTGTATTCGTTAGTCCTCTAATGTCACTGCAAGTTTCACGGATTCATACTGTACCCAGATAGCATGTCAACTTGCATCAAGGTTTACAGTCACTTGCTTTGAGCTATTGAAACTTGATATTGTGTTGAACTTAATAAACGAGCATGATACAAGCTTGTTGGAACAACGTAAGTGGCTTGGTGCCTTTTACTATAGGTGTCTCATCCGATCTGATGAACTATGTATAAATAGCGCTTGTAAAGCCAGCTAGGACGTATATTTCAGCATCGGATTGGTGTGCCAGTGATGCTCGGAAAGATTCTCACCCAGTGCAACGTTTTTACGTTTTTAAAGGATTACTTTTTTTCTTTCTTGTCCACTCAAAACTATTTGAATGTTGATTCTTGTAAACTAAACTGCTTGATTCAAGCTCGTTTAAATCATTTTGCCTTGATATGCTAAGCTTGCATTAGTTTTTCCACACGGAGAAAAATTTTCCTAGGATTTAAGGACGTCACCTCCTTAAATCCGTAGGTTCCCTCCTGCAATAATGAGTTGGCGAGGATAGTATGACGGACGTAGCAAACAGCATTACCGTGCATGTGTACTGTTAACTGGTGTTTGCTCCTGCCTGGCATGCTAATTGCAGACGCCAGCTCATGACATCATTTTTTAATGACATCATGAAGTTATTTGCACTCACATGCCAATACGTAGGCACCGTCCTGCCTGCCTGTAGGGAAACCCAGGCTCGTAATGAGGGCTGCTCCTTACGTACTGGCCGTCCAGCTGTAGGTTCCCTCCTGCCTGGCCGAGCGGTCCGTACATCGTGTACACGAGTTACCTCCAGACTGTATAGATGTATCAGACGGTCATGCTTTTCCATACGTTGAAATTAATAACTTCATTCTAGAGCACAATGCCCCGAGAAGTAAACTGCAAATATTCGAAATTTAAGTATTTTATTCTTTCATAAACCAGACGTTAAGTCCGATTAATGTTACTATCTGCATCGATAATCTAACTTTTTATCTTATAAACTATTCTACAATAACTGATTGCGCACATTTGGCTTTTAGATATGAGCAGTAACATAAATGCATTAAGAAATCTTTAAATTATCACATATGCTAATAATATTAATCGCATTGCCTTTTGTGTTTGCTTTAAAACAGATCTCCCATGCACAATAATTGTAGTTTTAGCTTTTGGTTATAAACAAAACTGTGCTGCCATCTCGCGAGCTACGTGTAATACACCGCAACAACTTGCAACACATTTAACATTTCGCAACGCACTTAACATTCTCCTGCTAGACTGTGTCTCCTGCTGCACTTGCATGCAAACGTTCCCAACATTGATACAAGCAGTGTACATCATTATAGTGTTACTGTAGGCGGCTCCTGCTATTACGTAGGAACGTACAGTCTGTAATGTATATACTGACTTCTCCTTCTTTCATTCTTGGCAGAAGGTTCCATCCTGCTTGCCTGTGTTCCTATATGACGTCACTTTATTCATTTTATATGTCGGCAGGATATTCCGTCCTGCCAAAAATTGTGGCATGGAGAAATAAGAGGAAGACGTAGGAAACATACATAATAAAGACTTTTTCCACTTGGCATTACTTGTAATGAACTCACCACTAATCGCCAATTTCATTGAACGTGGGTTACTTACGTATTACATATGTTCCGTACGTATTAACGTACGCAACCTACGTAATACTGCAAATGTTACATTTACATTATTGGGAATGTAAGCGTTTTCCTCAGTGCACCTGTCAAAGGAAACCGATTCACTTTTAAGTCAGGTCAAAATTCCAATGTGGTTAGTGTCCCTTAACATACGCTACTCAGTGATAAGCTAAGTTAATTACAGATTGGTTAAGCTTTGTATATTTCTAGTTCATGCTTATTAGTAAGTCCTGACTTCGGCTTGTCTCGATCTGTTAGCTGTTAAGTTTCCAAAATACACAAACCATACGCAGCAGCACTCGAAAAAAGAATCGTGGGAGGTGTTAGCTTAAAACTTTAGACAACACGGCCCGCTTTAGCCTTTTTGGAAAGTGTTTTGTAGAAAATAAATTAGCTTTGCATATGCACCATAATTATACTTAGCGGTGCATATTATTGTGTTGACACATTTGTTGCATTAAAAAGAATCAAAAGTGCATACTTTAGAGTTATGTGAGAGCTTAAAAGGTATGTCCTTTCCCATTCCTTATTTAATTGGAATACTTACATGCATGCTTACATGTTTTACATGCAAAGACATTTTTGGGTCTTAATGATCTGGATTTCAATAAACAAGTTTTACTACAAGACGGAGACATCGGCCAAGGGAATAAAGCATCTGTTTCCAGAACGCCTTGTATTCAGGGAATGCTTTCCCTTCTCTCCAGAAGTCCAGAACTGACGATATGTGATGCTTTCTGTGGAAAATGTTAAAGGAAAAATGCTTCACAAACGACACACAAACTCTGCAATAACTACGTGAGAACAATGACTGGCAAGGAACATACTCGAAGTAATACACTCAGATTGGAATGAAGCTTTCACAATTGATAGCTTTCTCGGATGCATGCTACTTTCTCTGTCAGCCATTGTGGGTCCGCCATCTTGGATTCAACTTATTTCAAATGGCAGTAGGGGCAAGTGACATATCAAATACACCTGCAATTTTCTCACAATGTCACTGGTGATATTAGATTTACTAACCGTTCTCAAGTTTTTGAGTGTTACATTTTATATTTGGTATGTACTGAATTCTCCATATAATTTCCACATAATTTCTACGAGTTATACAGAATATGAACATATCCATATGTAATGTGAATGATACCAAGTACTGTATCTCTGAAACATGCTACATGCTCCGTCTGCCATCTTGGATTCTTCTTATTTCCTTCAAGTAAGAATTGGGCAAGTGACATATAAAAATCCTTTGCAATATTCTCAGGAACTCTCTGATGCTCTAGTTACTCGTATTATAAGTTAATTTAAAAAGATTTTTAAATCCATAGTACTGTAAGAATGGGCGAGAATGACAAAATAAGATAAGATCGTGCCGGTTATTGCCAGAGAAGGTATTAACTCCAAATACCTCGAAAGTCATCCTATTACACATAGTGTAATGGTGAAACTCATTCACAAATTTAGACAAACAGTAAGTCGGTGTAATAACCAAAAAGCGGTGGCCCAAAATTGCAACTGTGGTTTTTACAACGCTTGTTAAAAGCGATACGAAGAACACACGAAGTAAATTATGAGAATGTGGCCTCAGTCAGATCTACATTATTCGTGTTCTCTACAAACATAAATGCACCCCCCCCCCCCCCCCCCGTACAAACTGCAATTGCCACGTGAATTGAGTGAGGATGATCCGCATCGGCGTCCTTCGTTTTGCGAGTGATCCTGAAGCAACTTTGGGGTAATCAGACTTTTGCATTGAGATCTTTTTTTAGTTATAAAGTCCCTAATTTACTAACGGAGTGACCCAACACCAATGCACATTGTTATTAACCAGGTAGAATGCAAGCTACAGGAAAAGTTCTATTGTGGTGTGGTATATGCCATACTCGAATAATTGATGAAATGTTTTTGATTATACTTTATTTGGTAATCTTCGCACGCTGAAAGATTCAATCCTCCTACTTACTTTACATAAAGACGGCGATTTCACTAAATCCCTTCCACAGGATGGTGCTCCCCCTCATTTTACTGTACTTGTTTGTGCATATGTATATAAACAATTCTGTCAGTCATGGAGTCACTACTCCCTCTCTCTGTTCTTTTGTTATGCATAAAAATGTCACCACGCGTTTTTGTTACTGAAAAATATACCTTTATTTGAATCAGTGTCAGTGACTAGCGAAAAGCAATGAAAACTAACGAAACCGCCTTTACTCTCTCTCTCTCACACATATTCGGCATTACTGTGTGCTGTGTCATAAACTTTTAAATATGATAATGTGAATGTACATTTATTACTTAATAAGATTAGCAAAAATAATCTATTCTTCTAAAAATATTCTTGCTTGAATGGGAACCGAACCTGGGCCGCTGCAGACGTATGTTTGCAAAAGTGTGTCGAACACCGTGCGTGGGAGTCACAGACTGGATGGTCGGTGGTCGTAACTCAAGGACAATGGAATTAAAAACGGCGATAAACAAGTAGCATCAGTTAACTCGTGAGAAATTTGCAGAGGAATTTGATATGCCAATTACCCCTATTGTCATTTGAAAAAATAATTGCATCAAAGATGGCGGATGGAAGAAGTAGCATGCATCAGAGATGTGGGACTTGGTCTCATTCACATTTGATATGGTTACGTTCATGTTGCCTCAAATGTGTAGAAATTATATGGTCCACATTTGAATCACCCAATACATTTTACAAGGACACCACAAAACCTTCCAATCACCTAGCTCCCTCTAGAGGAAATTGCGAAATGTAGGGTCTTACACTATTTCTCTTCACGTTTGAAAACTATCAACTATGGAAAATTTATTCCAATCTGAGTGTTTCGTTCCTTGCTAGTGATTAGAAATATGATTCCTGGACAGTGTTCTCATATGTTGTCTAAAATAATACAACGAATCCAATTTGTAGTTATCAGTCACGGAAAACCTGTAGAGCTTACGTGTCCAGAAATTAAATCTCAGAAACCAGAAGGTGTGAAGACATGCTTGAGGTGTCGTTCGAAAGGTCTTGGTCAGACTAGCTCAGACTCATTCACCGTCTTGATTGGTGTAGTCAGTCAGTATTTCAAACCTAGTATTTAAAAAAACAATACTTGGAGTTCCTTCCATTCTGTTATATACAGGGTGATTCAAAAGTCCGGCACCATGGGACCATTTCGTAATGGAGTGCACTAGAGAAGTGGAACAAAAAATATTGTGATAAAAGTTCATTTGGAGAATTCAACTAGCGTATTCTGGGAATCAGTGGCGTGCCGGAAATACATATGAGAGGGGTCAACTTGAAAATTTCAAATGGAAACTGGGGTAACTTTTTACATTTTTGGAATCAGTATTGAAAACAAGACAATTTTTAGAGGAAAACTTTTTCGATATTTTGTATGGTTTGGGAGCTACAATATCTTATTGTTACAGGAATAGTATTGCGTCACCAACGCTGTCCATTGGAAATAACTCATAAACTACTAGGTGTAGAACAATGAAAACATTAAATCATATACCTGCACAAGATATGTCGCTACAAACCGATCGGAAGTCTCTACAAACCTTTTCAACATAGTAGCACTACTTAGCAGAGTTTAAATAATATAACTACTTTTCAAATGAAAAGTTTACACCTCAAGTACTGGGTAAAAACGGAGTTTATTTCCTTTATAGGAGAGTGTTCTGTTTGATTCAATAGAAATTTCATGTATATTGGCTATTACAAATTTGACTGGAGAAAATATTTTTCAAAACAACAACTGGCATCAGTTTTCCCAGTAAATTGTTATCATTTCTACAGATTATATACGCCGAAAACAAACGAAACATTACAAGAACGCTCAGCGTCAAGAAGGAGCTCAGAATGAAGTTATAGCACCTCCAAAGTTCATACATTTTTACTCGAAGAGAAAATTTCAACATTTTGCAATTTCTACGTGTAGAATCGAAACCTTGGGTTACACATAATTCAATCTTAACAACACAATAAGAATATATCGCTGCATCACTGAACATACTTTTACACATATCTGAATTATTAAACAGGTTTCAGAAATAAATTATTTCCCAAAATAGACTACACTTAACCTAACCGTAATTTAACCAAGTATACTCAAAGCGCATAATTTTACCGGAACATGGTAAACACAGCTTGCATCGATCTTACAACTGAATTTAGTATGGACTTTAACTGTCACATAAATTAAAGTAAAATAGTTTGCAGAAAACAGGTTTAAAGCTTAATCAAAATACAAAGATTTTGTTAGGTTATATTAGATTTAGTTAATTCTGTATTCTTCAGTATAGCGATGGGAAACGGTGAACGAAAAGAAACTAAAGAAATTTTCGGATGAATCATCAGGAATAGTTAATCATAAAATGTTTAAATAAATCCAAATTTCCACATCGGCCAACTAATTTATACGAGTAGATAGAAAATCGCTACTAAAATTCAATGCAACAATTACTAATCAATAACCGAAATTTGCTGTGTAAAAGTAAAATGTACACCAAAAGCACAACCGAAGGTAACAAATAATTCGAACGCTCAGTTTCACAAGCCCCTTCACAAACCACATACGCAAAGCGAAAATAAGAGTTTTTAATTTAATCTAATGCGCTAGAAAGCACATACACAATATGAAAAATTGAACTTTTGAAACTCAAAAGCAAATGAAAACACTCACAAATGAAACGAAAACAAATAAAATGAAACTTTATACAACATAATTACAATGTGAACCATTTTAAACACGGATGGTTGTCCTGCGATATGTTCTGCACATACATTAACGGAGAAGATGTTGAAATTGGCTTCCCCCTGCTGACGGCAAATACGAATACGGCGAAGAAAACTCCTGCGCACATTCCTTAACATTGCAGGTGTTATTTCTCCACAGGCTCTCCTGATGTTCTCCTGTAGCTCTATTAGTGTTCGGGGTCTATTAGTGTATACTGTAGACTAGAGATGTCCCCAGAGGAAATAGTCTAATGGTGTAAGGTCTGGCGATCTAGGCTGCCATTCAACTGGGCTCCGTCTACCAATCCAACGTCCAGGAAGAACTTCATCCAGCAACTGACGGACTCCCTCGCCGAAGTGCGGTGGTGCCCCATCTTATTGAAAGAAAAAAACATGCCTGCTTTCCAGGGCCAGATTATCTAAGTATGGCAACAGTGTAGCCTCGAGATGATGTTTGTACTGGTACGCAGTGAGCCTGTCATTCAGAAAAACGGGACCAACAAGAACATTAGCGTGTATGGCACACCAGACGTTTAACCTGGGATCAGTCTGATGATGTCTCTCTACAGCTACATGAGGATTTTCGGCTGACCAATACACAGCGTTATGTTTATTCACTATTCCGTTGAAATGCAAACATGCCTCGTCGCTGAACATCATATCACTCTCAAGATTTGGCTGGTGTCTTCTTCTTTCTTCAAACCACTCACAGAACTGTACCCCTCTATCCGTGTCATCACCATGAAACTCTTGCACAAAATGCATGCGGTAAGGATGGAAATGGTTAGATGATAGTATCCTGGACACGGATGCTTGACTGACACCGCTTTCCTGTGCCACCTTCCTTGTTGACCGTGTTGGACTAACACACAACTTCGCTAGTACGTCAGCTGATTTTGACTTCCCTGTTGCTGTAGCTGGCCGTCCTGAACGTGCTTTGTCGTGAACACTCCCTGTGACCTTAAACCGTTTCAGTAAACGACCGATAGTAGTATGATTTGGTTTCCGTTGATCTGGATGTCGCCGGTGGTATTCCTCTGCTGTGTCCCGTTGACTCATTCCTGCCGCGTGAAGTAAAACCATTTCCACCTTCTCCTGAATAGTGTACATTATTAGTTACCTCTCAATAGCTGTTGAAAGTAGCACTCTCCACACTAAGCACACAATGTAGGATTGCACTATGCCAAGGTATGAATATACTGGTAAACCATTCCTTCCTCATTGCCTGAATAGCGTATGACGCAACATGAAGATATTATCGATTAAAGTAAAAAGTACTAGTATAGAGAAACAAATCTGGATACGAGCAATGAAAATCGCCAGCTAGCTAACGATATTCGCAGCCAATTAGGGCAAGTCATGCTATAACAATGCCTCTCGCGACAGAGGAATTAGTAACCACGGACACTCATGCGGGTGGAGGAAAAATATACAGGAGACCCGTTGTTGCATTGAAACAAAACTGAAACATAACAGGCAACGACTGATTGACTCCTTGTGCATTTAAATGTCGGCGCGAAGTACTGAATATCGATTTTGTTTGATGTTGCTTTTCCCTGACCCTAGGAGTGCTACTGTCACTCAGATTTCCCTGTCAGGGGCTCGCTGAGTCATACGTGGATCTTTGGATTAATAAGTTTCCGCAAAATCTTACAGCTTACGTTGTCAATGCAATGGAATATCGGAACTCGAAAGTGTTCACTGTTGTTCGGAATGGAGCCCTCTGGAACAATGCTAGTCACGCTGGTTCAATCCAAGGTAGATTGAATATTATTAGGTAGGGCATTCATGGATGCGTAACTGATGGCGCCATCTATTCAGATCTTGACCATGACGTCACTATACGGACTCCTACACAATTCGTCTGCTAGCGGGGGTGTTTTCACCAGAGTAAAGTAAAAAGGATTTCTATGTATACAATAGTATAATTTTGCATAATATGTAACAAAAACTAATGAAATATGTAAAATAAATAATATGTAACAGAGGTAAAACTTGTAATATCAAATAAACTAAATATGCACTGCAGGAATAAACATTTATCTTTCCATACACACAACGGTGGTTTAATAAATTACGCTTTTCATAATTCACCTTGCTAACACTTCGATGCACAGATTTTTTGCCCTATTTTACGTAGTTTACGTAAAACATTCAATAACAAATATTTGTCGTAGGGATCATTTTATGCATGAAATGATGATTTTGATAAAACACTATCAGATATTTTGCCATATTTTCTACGGTCATAGATTGCCACCAAGCAGAAAGGGTAAACTTATGTGTATTCTCCTGGTGATACTGAAGAAAAGCCTGTTAAGTCCTCGGTCAAATTTATAAATAGATTTGTTTTTTTTCTACAGGCTTAATACTTCCAATTTGTTTCAAAATTATGTTTATGGCCTTGCTCTAAAATATTGTAATAACGGGTGACTTGATAATTGAAATATGAAGGTCGAAAGTTTACAGATTATGATCCAATGATGTTGGTGTGGATAGGGAAGGAAAAACCAGGCAAAAGTAGAAAAATAAATAAAAATAAAATAATCGAGTAAAAGAAAAAACACTAGAAATTTTGTCAGAATGTAGACACATTACACACAGGACGTATCTTTATGAATACAGGCAAATAATAATACGTAATCCAATATTTTAGAGTATTCTGAATTAATCACAGTTTCAATTCCCTCCGAGACTTCTTAAACGAAATGGCTTAGAGCCCTTTTTAACAAAAAATTATAGGTCCCTCCTAAAAGCTCGCTCTCTCGTTTAGGATGCTAATAAGAAAATTTAATCAAAAAACTTTCCACTTGAAATTTTCAAGTTGACCCCTCTCACATGTATTTCCGGTACGCCACTGATTCCCCGAATACGCTAGTTGAATTCTCCATATGCACTTTTATCACAAAATTTTTTGTTCCACTTCTCTAGTGAACTCCATAACGAAATGGTCCTATGGTGCCGGACTTTTGAATCACCCTGTATATCTGAAATAAAGTCTCATTAACGTTATTCGATACAATGTCCCCGTCTTTAAACATAGGGTTATCATACCTCTGTATTTTGTACTGACAGTCCGTATTTTAAAAGCTCTGTCCGTGTCCGTAACGAACTCTGCAAAAAAATAACTAAATGTCCGTACTATTCACTTAATTAGTTGTTGACTTAATTATTTTACAAACATATATATTTTCACAAATACATATCACACCATTTATAAAGACTTTGCGTAGCACACAACTGCAAATTGTTCCTAGAGCATTAAACTGTAATTTCGCTTAGTACTTGTTAATGCCTAGCAATGTTCCTACAGTGTTTGTTATCGCCTAGCAATGATTTGAAACGTAATGACCATACTATCCGCTCTTGAAAATAGTAAAGGTAAAAAATGTAAACAATTACCTATGATTAGTTTAACTGACCAGATGAACTCTTTTTTAGAGAACACTCCATACTCTATCTGTTTTGACAAATCCACGTTTCATACTTTTTTTTTTTCATACGAACAGAAACTGCCACTTTATTGGATGTCAATTTCAAGTGTTAGTATTACAGTAGAAGTCCGATAGTCCGGCACGTTCGGGACCGGACCGGTACCGGATTACCGAAAATTCCGGACTATCAGGCGGTACCTCTTACTACTGATATAGGCTAAGCCGTACAGCGAAAACAATGAACTGAACCTGTGTGTGGAGATCAGCCGAGTAAAATCCGAACGCTTCCGATTGATTCCGAATAATGCTGATTGCGTCTAACAGTAGCAGACGCGTAGTGAACACTTCCGAGTGGTTCCGAACCGCGCCAAGCTCTTTTAACTGTCGTTCACAAGCGTTTACAGGAAAACAAAAAATTGGGATGGTGTCGGACAGTCGAGCGTTCCGGACTGTTGGATGCCGGTCTATCGGCCTTCTACTCTATCTTGCGCATAGAAAGTACTACAATTGTATGAGTGAATCATTAAAATCAGAAGGCACTCATTAGAATTCTATTTTTTTATATCATTTAAAGAATCAGAATTCTTGTTATTTTTTATGCAGTTAACAACTTCATATATTCCATGAAACTATTGAGCATATCCTAGAAAGGGACATCTGAACAAAACACATGTTAGTCACTGTGTTTTATAGGAAATAATATAGTATAATAAGTGCAGATTTAGCTGCCACCGACGGAAGGATTAATTTGTTTTAGTATCATTACATTGCAATGTTGTTGCGTTAAGTTTCGTTACGTACAGTCGTTGTAATTATAAAGCTAGTTCAAGCAAATAGGTTGGCCGTAATCTCTAAATGGAAGCGTAATTATGTTTTGTGTTTATGTTTGCAAAGCTATATTTCTATTAAAGCAATGTTATGTTTCTACGCAAACAAGGTTTATACTTTTATCTAAAGATTAATTAACGAAAAATTAAGAACACATTATTTCGTAGCAAAATAAAATGTGAATGTCCAAATCAAGCAAATCGAATATAGACAAAACCAGCTGTATGCAAAGTTATTTAATTTGTAAATTAAAATATTGATTACGTTTAGATAATGTTACCTTTAATTTCGGATGAGATGATGGTTGTAATGAGCAGAAATTAGATGAGAAATATGATGAAGCCAATATGTTACATCTGTCGAGAGAATGTTGCGTTGGTGTGTTCCACTGTCGTATGTGAA
Organism: Lepisma saccharinum; assembly: GCA_022664845.1. NCBI lineage: Eukaryota > Metazoa > Arthropoda > Insecta > Zygentoma > Lepismatidae > Lepisma > Lepisma saccharinum. Next base: position 12,989 of record JAGDQP010021038.1, on the reverse strand, counting down.
TTTATTGTGTCAGGTGGCCTGTGATTGGAGGATGAATGCTAGTCCGTAGAACAGTGATGAGACACTACTCGACAGGTGGCGGGGCTAAATGCTCGTTCAAACTAAGGTAAACTTCAAATTATGAATATTTATGTTGGAAAACAATCAATTTTGATAATAATTGTGTAATATGGCTTTTTATAACATATTGTTTATGAAGATTTTCTGTCATGGTGGAAACCACTTTTTGCAAAGACGGAAGGAGTATGCTGTAGCCAGGGGTTATAAGGTCATAGTAGGGATTCTGATAGTGGGAAAATTATGCGATGTACTTTAAGTCTTCGTTAATTAAACATCTTAAAGCTCTTACCTTACTTTTATTTGGGTTTTATACCGCTGGAGTGCAATACTACTGGTCAGTATTAATAAATTATATTTCAGCCCAGCATTTCCCTAAATAGGGGAAACCTATAACGCCCGTAAGCTTCACTACCGAGCCCACTATACAAAAACCCTGAGATTAAGATAACGTTACGGATTCGAAGGAATACCAAAGTGGAAGCTTAAGTGAGAAGAAAAGTATTTTATTTTATAATCGAAGCTGAGATAGATAGATATTTTCTGTTTTTTTACAACTGGACACAGGAAAACAAGTTGGTTAGAGGTAAGCACCGTGAAATATATTATGAAAATGAAAACAATTAGATACGTTATGCAATAAATTCAGCAAAACTTAAAAGGGAATAAACCATAGAGTTATAAAACTCCACTAGAGGCAGAACTGGCGCCACCGTCTACGTGAGTTTTAATTCCCAGCGTGGCGCAAGTTGAACATTCAACTGTTTCTCTGGCAAGAATGAAGCAGCGAGCCTACAAAGTAAGTACTCTCTGGCCCGCAGGGCCAACTTTCACTGGACGTCTGGCCAACTTGGGCCACTTTAGTCCTTAGATATTAATGTTTATTATTATTTGGATTTTATTTAAAATTTAGTTTGAGATTTTGAATCGGTTTCCATTCCAGTCAGCCGGCACTTTAATAAATTTATCTAATTTGAAATCTATCTAAATATAAAGGCCGACTAATATGAATTTTCCACCAAAACTGCCAAAACCGCTGAAAAGGTTTATTTATTTTTGCTAAAATTTTATAATAATAATAATAAGGAAATTGGAATAAGGAATAGGATGAGTAAAGTCCACATTCGCTCGAGAATCTGCCAGGTTGCCTTATCCATAATATTTTAATGTTAACTTTTTCTCAGCTTCGTCACATCCCTGCTACGTAATTATGTTTCTAAGATGTAGTTTTGATGTTTTATTTTTACCCTGTGTTATTAATTTATCATTTGTAATAATTCTTGATACGAAATGTTATGTCTTTTAATTGTTATGTTTAGCTGTTTTTGGTAAGTTAATGTTTGCAAATTTCTTATTAATATTACATTCTATATACCTTTTTGGATTGTCTTTAATGTACTGAGCGACCGGGGGGAAATGGATTCCGCCATAAAGTGTCCGTCTGTCTTCCTTCCATTTTCTCTGTGATACTCTGAGCCAATATCTCTCGTACCTCTCTATATAATCGAAGTTTATTTTCTAATGGCACAGTTCATGTCCATATAGGATAATTGGCCTTAATATAGAGAGGTAAATTCTGGTTTTAATTTTGTGTGATAAGTCAGACAGTAGTAAGATCTTTAAAGCCGCAAATACGTGTAATGCCTTTCTTCTTCTATCCTTTATATGATTTCCAAAATGTAGCCTCCGGTCCAGTGTTATTCCCAAGTACTTGGCATCAGTGGATGGTTTAATTTTGGTTTTTCCTATTTTGATGAATTTTCTTTCATCAACCCTTAATCCTTTTCCTGTCGGATAAAATAAAGTGAATTGTGTCTTTCCCTCATTAAGCAGCAATTTCCATGTCTTACACCATCTTATGAATTTGTTAGTAATCACTCCAAGTTTGGAAATTATTGTATTTGAAGATCGGCCCGTGGTCCAGTATGCAATGTCATCTGCAAATAGTCCCAGCTGAGTCAAGTTATGTGGGGATGAAGGAGTATCATTCACATACACGGAATACAATATCGGGCTGAGAGCTGCACCCTGAGGGACTCCTTTCTTGATCTCTATTTCTTCTGAAAATTCATCCTGCGATCTAATTGTTGTAGTTCTTTTAGTTAGGAATTGTATAATCCATCTGATTATTGTAGTGGGAAGATTCATTGAGTAAAGCTTGTATATTAATCCCTCATGCCAGACCGTATCGAAAGCCGTCGTGGGGTCCATAAAAACTGAACCCGCCTTCCATCCCTTATTTAAGGCTATTTGAATGTCTGTAATAATTCTCATTAATTGGTCTATGGTTCATACTTTATTTTTAATCCTGCCTGATGTTTTGTGAGAAGACTGGTTGATTCTAAATATTCATTTAGTCTTTTTGCCACTACTGTCTCGCATAGCTTGGCTATTGTATTTGTAAGGGTTATGGGTCTGTAATTTGAGGATGAAAATCGACTTTTATTGGGCTTGGGGATGAATATAGTAAAGGCTGTTTTCCAATTTTGTGGTAAAAATCCAAATTTCAGAGATGCATTAAATAGATTGGTCAAAATTTTGAATAATATAGGTGGGCTCCTTTGTAGTGCAATATATGGGATACCATCCGGGCCGGGTGCCGTATTTCTCTTTTTCTTTAGAATGTTATGAATTTCCTCTTCTGTGATATCCGCCGTTCGCTGCCTGGTATTATATAATTTGTATGTACGATCTTTTTATGAAGAAAAATAATTGAGAATTCGCATTAGACTTAGCCTTAGTTAAATTCAACACGTAAGTTACAAACAACTCGTAATTAAATTGATCAATATAAGGCATAATTTAATATAAACATCACTTATATAAAACGTTCTTGATAAATATTATTGTTGTTCTCAAAAAAAAATTTTTTTGTTAAATTTTGAATTTTATTTATAGCCTTTAGGCATCTAACGCTCAGGCTGGGATATGGGAGAGAAAAGGATTCGGAAACCTGTCGGCCAGGGCCTATGTTGAAGATGCCATCCCTGTTTTTATTTGTTAAATAAAACAATATAATGTTGATACTAAAAGCCACATAACTTATTTAAAAAAAAAACATTAGAGATACATTTAAAAATATTATACAACATTAGGGATACAATGCAAGTGACATGAATATTACACACACAAAATACTACTGCTGTAATTTATACAACCAACGGTTTACCTGCATAAATTAACAAAGAAAATTATAAAATTGAAAATAGGGTATGGGCACTTGTCTTTGGACATACACTAGTAGTCGGCAATTTTCCCATAAATATTGAAACAAGACGTATGTCATTAAAATGTACATTAAAATTATCTCGAGTTTTCGTACAGCTTTAAATTAACATTTAAGTTTTACCATCTGTCGAAAGTGACATTATATAGATAAAAAAAACACTGGTTTTCCTGGTTAGCTTAGAAGATACCAGAAAAGTTATTTGAGAATGAAGAAGACTGTCTTTAAATTTAGAGTAAAACTCGTTGTCTTAAAACTATTAAAAACATTGTTTTTTTCTAGCTTTTCAAATGTTCCGTTTTGACTTTATATCGTAAACAATACGAATATTCATATCTATAAGTATATTATTGTGTCTGACTTCAGGTATATAAGGTATATAAAATTCACGAGTTTTCCCCTTACCGACCAGGGTGACCGATAAGAAGCGTTTCTTATCTATTTTTGTTGCGATGTTAAATTTGTTTCTATTGTTCTTAATAGCGTAATCTGGGTGTTCCTAGTTCGATTCCCAGCGGGGACACAAGTTGTTCGGAATCCACATTAAACTGTAGGTCCCGTCCTAAGGACATCATCTTCGTGCGATGAAAGGCAATGGCAAATCACCATCGGTTCACCTAGGTCTGGGATCTTCAGGTCAAGAACTGTCTTCGAGCACAACACTCATCATCATAATTTTTCTTAATATTTTAACAAGTCTTTTCAACAGCACATTACTTACCGAGCCTCCGTAGCTCAGTGATAGACCGTTGGTGTAGCATTCGAGAAGTCATGGGTTCGATTACAGCGGTCGATCATCCTGACTGAGGTTTTTTCCATATGTTTTGCTCAGGTACACCAGGCAAATGCAAGGATCGTACCTTCAACATAGTCCCTGGCCGACATCTTCCCGAATCCTTTCCCCTCCCCTATTTCAGCCTAAGCCTTAGGTGCTTAAAGCCATCAATAAAATTCAACAGCACATTAGGGCTTAGAACTATTTAAATTTTAATTAGACAGATATATTTTTCTACACGAATATAACCACTTTATTAAGAATAGGCGTAAATGAAAACGATCCTTTATTTCTGAATGTAAGAATACTTATTTTTATGTATATTTCTCTTTGGCATTGAGGGACAGTTTTATAACTATGGATCAAACACGATAAAATACCTTCGCATCAAATAATTCTAATCAAAGACGTGTGTTTTCCTTTATATTTATAGCAGACGTAAACTACAAGAAAGAGCTTCTTACATAATGAAACATTTTTCACGGAATAATATTAAATGATCATTTATTTGTGAAACGATACATTACTTCCTTTCTTATATTTCTTAGTACAACCGTAAGCTGCACAGGAGATCGGCATTTTCTTCTCAAATACAAACGAAACAACTAAAACAATGCCAAAGAGTGTAGCACAGCAGCCATATGATAGCAACTCACAGTACGTGTTGTTGCCAAACGAACATTCTCTCGCTCAACTTTCAAGTGGCGCCGCGTCAGCAGCGCCAATTCTGACCCTAGTGTAGATGTTTTATAACTCTATGGGGTAAACATATACTTTTGATGGCAAAAACGTCAGAAAGACATCAGACCTGATAAAGAACGTAAGAAATATACGCTTTCATTTTTCATGTACGTACTTTCTCTCCGTATTTACTATAACTTAATATTGTATCTAATAATGATTAATAAAGTTTTTTAAGAAGCAAAAGAGCAGTCTTACATATACCATTAAATATGCTCTTTTTAGTTGAAAATTTTCTGGTCGCCCTAGGTATTGTGTATGGCATGTAGGTGTCACAAGTAATTGTTCCTTGTTTCTCTCTATTAATAATTTGTTTGCCCGTATTTAGTCATAACGGGCAAACAAATAATAGGGTCCCCATAATAGGGTTACCGATATTATGGTAACCCTATTAAACACCACACCAGTCAGTGTTGCCAATTTATTTTCTATAAAATCCTCTTTTTCAAATTGATTCCATTACGTTATAAGTATCAGTCCCAAGCTTGTCATAACATTATTCGACGCAGTAGAATATACTGTGCTTCTCCTCGTCACCTAGCAACCCAGTTATCAGTGTTACCAACCTATTTATAAAATTTATTTACAAATTGGTTTTATACGTTGGACGTATCCGCATGAAACTTAGCATCAACATTATTCGACACCATTGAAATCTGTAGTGGGTGTCACCGTCCTCCAAAACCCAGTTGCTAGTGTTGCCAACGTACTTTCAAATTCAATTTCTCAATTTGCTTCCGAATTTGTTAAACGTACTCTCACTAAATTTGCTATAAACATTATTTGACTCAATAGGAAAATATTGTGGGGTTTCCCGTCCTTAAGCACTCCAGTATTCAGTGTTGCCATTCCATTCTATAAAAAATAATGTTTTTGTAACTGAGATGCTGAAGAAATCAAAGCCTTCACGATTGTTGCTGAAATGTCAGCGCTAACTTATTTATTTTACATTATTACTATTATTATCTTCTTTAATTGTTGGGAAATTCTTCCCGTTCGTCTGATCTCATGCAGGAGAGATCTCAATTCCTGAGTAATTTCATTTCTTATTCTGTAGAAAGATTTTTACAGCCCGTTGGAAACATTGCATTAATGATTCTTGTTTCTAAATCTAATGTTCGTAGTTTTTCCTTCATTTTTTTTTCGTAGCTTTTGTCTCGGAGATCACTATTCCTATTATTGTCACCTGTTTCATTTGCCACAGTTCTTTAACATTCTGCGCCAGTTGTTTATATCCCTTTTGTTTTTGCTTATATTCCTTTTTCCAAATGTGTTTCTTTATATCTCTTTTGTTTCTGTTTATCTGACTTTTTCAAATTTGTTTATATCTCTTTTGTTTTTGTTTATATGGCTTTTCCAAATTTGTTTACATCTCTTTTATTTTTGTTTATATGGCTTTTCCAAGTGTGTGAATCCTGAAACTGTTATACCTATAATCAATGTTTCTGCTTTTCTTTGTCAATTACTGTCCTGTCTGGCTTGTTATGGTTAATTGTTCTATCTGTTAAAATAGTTCTGTCCCAGTATAGAGTGAACGTTTTATGCTATTGCTTCTGGTTCATATAATGTTGTTTGTCTTTTGTCCTCATCTTTTCCAGTTAGTTCTTGGTGTATCATTCCTGTTATTTGTTCGTACGTCTCCAGACCGTGAGTGAATATTTACTTGTTCTATGCTGCGTTGTTTCTCCGTGTATGTAACAAATTCTGATGTTACTTTTTCATTCTTTATGTATTTTATGTAGAGTTTTGCTTCTATCATCTGGTTTTGTATTGCTATCATGAATCCTTGTGTTTCTGGTATTAATTATCTAAATTTTGTATTGCTGTCATGTATCCGTCTCTAAATTTTTTGCCTTAAAATGATGCTGCCTTGTTTATTGTTGCCTGGTAGGGAATGTGTACATTAAGTTTTGACCGATATTATTTTTTAATATCTCTTTCTTGTGGGTGAGTAGAGAAAATATGTTCAATGTTGTTCCCATTAGCAATGGTAATCTAGGTTGTCATAAACGAAGAAATATATTCGCGTTTATTTTTCAGATATTCATGAGAAGCACAGCTTTCAGAAATCATAGTGAAAGGTTTGGAGTTAGGAAAAAAAATGTAAAATAAATTTTACGAAGAAAGCGCGTTGCTTTAACTTCAATTTATCTTCTGTTTACCTTATTTATTCCAAATTATTTCCTGTTTAGAATTCACCGTGAACTATTCTGTTGTGTGGCTCTTCAGGCTTCAACAACAAGTGTTGTGGAACCTTATACAACCGCTATGTCCATTCGTCTGTCGACAAATTTGAACACACGAACTAGTAGGGTTAAGAAGGTGGTTGAGGTGTCTCTGGAAAGGTCTCGGCGCAATTTTTCCAAAGGAACATTGACGATCCAAATAGAATGCTCGTTGATGAAGCTTGGCGGTAATGTATATGAACATTTCCCCCGATTGGATTCCGACTCACTTATTTTTTTACCTTTAATCGGTCCATGATTTTTTGTAGATTTTTTTTTTCATTTCATTTTGTGCTAAATTTCCGACAAAAATCTTTCTGCTGACGAAATATGGAAATCATTGTCTTAAGATTAGTATAATGAAGAATATAAATTATCATTCCGCACTGTTTTTTTTTTATCAGTATTCTCTGCAGGAAAAGCTGTAATCTGTCCATATTCGTCTTCAAAACAAACAAGAAAGAGACAAAGAAGAGAGAGAAGAAGAAGAATAGGAAGAACATAATGGAAAAGAAGTGTAGAGAAAGCAGAAAAGACAAGAGAAACACAATGGTTCATTAATCTCCTCAGAATCTGAAACTTATCTCTTCTGCTTCTCTGTCTGCTGTCTCTTCTTTTCTGTTTCTATACCTGATTCCTTCTTATCCTCTTACACTGTCTTCATTCTACGTCTTATTTTGTTCTTGCCTATTTGTATTATTTTCCTCTTTAAGATTTTCTGTATTCCCTTTTCTGTAGGTAAGAAAATGGAGATGTCTCCTTTCTTATATATTTTACAGATAGTAAAGGCTTTCACAAAGTCCTATTTTTTTTGTATTTCTTTCCAGCGTTTGTGATTTCATAAAACAAAGATATGGACCATTAGATACATATACTAGATGATATCTTTCATCTTTTTTTTATTATTCATTTTAAGAATGCTAGAAATGCATAATCCAAGAACCATTACAAAAAGAAAGAAAAGATTGGAAGGACAGTTAATAAATATGTTACAAATCTACGGGAATAATAAAAATAATGCGTGAAATACGTGGCAAGGAGTTTTATTTTTCCACATAAAAACCACCGACTTTGAGATACTTATCCCAGTGGTGTACGACGCTCCAATATCTGCTGTATAAAACCCTTTAGGCTACTCCCGTTCAGTCTGTATCATCCGCGAGACACTTACAGCTAAAGTGAGAACATCCTTGCTCAATACGAAGTTTGACTGTGGTGCTACCTAGTGAGACATTTCGGAAATATTCACGTCTCTTTCTCGTTATCCCCTACCAGCTTTTTTATCTACTTACTGGCGTTTCCTCGTATATGTATTACAAAACTTATTTTGTTTCCTAACTCCTTATTAAGGCTTTAGGATTAGAAAAATTCTTTAAAATACATTCAAATATTATCAGAACGTATAGAGGACACAAAACAAAATTCACAATTATTATTTTATTTTTCAAGGAAGTAATCTTGTTGTACTAAACTATTTGTAACTACTACTATGATATTCACTGCTGCAAAAATTATATTTCGCTAAGAAACAACAAAGAATCAACAAATATCCTTTGTTGATTTCTCAACAGTGATGATGTTTCTAAGACAACCGTTTGTAATAAGAACCTTTAAACGTTATTTCTTACTTCTGGTGATATAATTATTTATGACCAATCTCCTAAAGAAAAGATGTTCTTTTAGTTAAGAAATTATATCTCGGTGACGGCTAAGGTCAAGGGGAAGACGTAAAGAACACTGGCAAGACCACTTTTGTACGTACAGAAGGTAAATAATAATAATAAATAACAACCACTGCTTAAGATCCAGTAATCTAGTTTCCAATCTAGCATGTTGTCATTTTCCCAATAAATGAGAATACTGATACACTAAAACCTTGTTTATCCGGTACTCGTTTATTAGGATTTTTTTTTGAAAAATAATAATGTAATTTTTCGTAAATTTCAAAATACCTGTATCAAGTAAGCGCGTCTAATTTATTTCCCGTACTGTAAAAGTGCAATGCTGTATTGTATTTGCCCAGAATTTATTAAAACAATTTCTTTTTGTCAAATAAACAATGTTGCTACTGTATTTCTCAGGAGACAGTTATAATATGAAACAGTTGTTAATCTGTTTTATCCGGAATTTTGCTTATCCAGAATGGGTCCGGTCCCATGAAGTCCGAATAAACGAGGTTTTAGTGTATTTTATTCTAAAGAAAATTGTTTCTTGGTGCTTACATAAGAACGATTCTCTCAATTTTAAGCAATCATTTTTTGGAAGATAGTTTTGGAAGAAGTGTATACATTATATGTAACTATACTTTACCCATTTTTGCATAGATTTTTTTTAAAGGTATTTAATTTGCAGCATAGATAGATATGACTTTACGGCAAATGAATTGTCTATAATTGCTTTTAATTAAGTGACTTGAACGGGATATAAACTGTGATTCGTTAAAGGTGAAAGCAAAATTATATACAATATGTGAAAATTTCTAGAATATTAATAATGAAGGAAGACTGAAATGGTGATCTCATGTGAATAATTTACAAATCGGTCTTTTGTATTATAATGAAGGAATTACATCGTTTGCTGGGAATCTCATTCAGCATTCAGTTTGAGAGAGGCTGTAGCTGCAACAATTTCCTGTTTGCATTGGACATTTTGTAGCCTAACTATTGACTGATGTTTCATTGAAGGTATCCTTTGGGTTATGCAGACATGGTAATAGGCAACAAAACACATGGTTTGCAAACTGCTCCCTCTGAGGCAATGGACCATTGACATCACAATGAATGAGTTTTGTTGGTGAAGGAGGTGGGTGTAATTGTTGCGCAGAAGCCGATACAGAAGTATGCATGTGTGTATATAACTGTAGTCATTGCTAGCTATCAATAATGGGGTCCTCTTCGAGTATCAGGAGATAGCTTTTGGGTCGGGAAAGTGTGCGCGGACCAGAAGGGTTGAGAGGCTGGAAATAGGGGTTTGAAGAGACGGAGACGCAAATGAATCAATTTGGATGACGCATGTACGTATGGATTGGCGAGTGATCACACATGCTGTCAATATCCATTTGCTTCTCCGTCAAAGCTCTGTATAAGTAGCATTTCTCCGATGTAAAAAAGGCATGTTGTGTACGTGTCTACATGAGCTTTATTGAATATTATTTACTGACATTAAATAATGAATATGATACACTAGAAATTAGAAAAACACTTTTTTTAAAAAAAACGTTCATTTACTGACTTGCCTACACGATAAAAATTGGTAAGTGTTTTGTTGATAGGGTCACCATACTATAAAACCTAAAAGTGCGGACACAGTTCCCCTCATCAAAGGCATTCAAGAATCAACTATATTATTCCGGCTTTTCATGAACGGCTAACCGAGTGTTTTCATAGCGATTTGTCTGACAAGCCAATTAAAACACATGCTTAAGTATTTCTATTGACTACTAGTATAAATCGCAATCAAAAAACGTGACTGACGCGTATATGAAAAGCCAGCTTCGTTTGTGTCACTTTGCAGCGCATATTTCTCATTTTAAAAAGAATTCCTAAGGACTTATTTTCATCTACGTGTTAGCTGCGTGCTGTGTTTCCGATTTCTATGAACAGCTAATAAAAATACGTTAACATGCGTTTTAATTGGCTACTCAGCCAAATCGCAATTAAAAAACAAGACTAGCACGTGCATGAAAAGCCGGTCTTATGCGGAAGTTAGATATGTCAAATGTGTTGGTAACAAGCAGCTTAACGTAGCTGTCCTGATAACAAGTTGGTCTTCTCAGGGAAGATGCGTTTTTGTTCTAATCCTAATTTTCAGTGTTTGCGTCGCGTGTAATAAAAAATATACGACTTTGTTCTGTCGATGTATCGGTTTCTGTGTTGTTTTGTTAATCCGTTAGAACGTAATCTTGCTTGGATACAAAAAATGTAGACAAATTAGAGGATTCCATATGCGGACAGTTATTTTCAAAATAGTAAAGCTGACATGTCCGCATAAATGCTGACATATGGTAAACTTATTTATTGAGAAACGTCTGTCATCTGGCGGCATGAAACGTTACTAATGAAAACAACAACCCTTCCAGTAGTTACCAGAATATTCAAGTAAAAATCTTTAGAAATGTCTCTACTATTATTCGAACCCTGTATTGTGAATATTCCTCAAATCCACATTATTCTCATTTATTATATTCTATTTTACTAAGTCAAAATGAGAAAACAAGTACAGTAAGAAGTGGAAAGCACGGTACACTATAAAGTTGTAAGAAAAGTACAAGAAAGCATTATACAGTATTAGTGCTTGAGCGGTTCGGAAAAGAATTGTAAGCGGTACAAGACAAGCATTTTAGACAATTACAGCGAAAAAAAGTCAAAGCTGTCTTAAAATCTAAAAAGAACAGCCAAGTTAGAGCTACGATTCTACTAGCAACCGCAAAGGCTCCGGTCCCTTGGTATTATTTTAGTCACGCAAGCATTATTTTTTTATAAAATAATCTGGCAACACTGACAACCGCAATGCTTAGGTTCGGAAAAGTCCACAAAACTTGTGTCGAATAATGTTTATGTTAAGTTTGGCGCAGCTAAGTGTAGCTGAATGGAAACAATTTGAATAATTGGTTATTTTTTAAAAAATGTACTGGCAACGCTGAACTACTATACCAATCAAGACTGTCTTGGCTCTGCTTATACACACACCAGTGTTCTCTATTGTATTCCGCCCTTTCCCATAAAGAAACGCTTAATTTGAACTATTAGGGAATTTAGAAAGAAGTATTGGGGGGCAAGCCCCCTGCCCCCTGCTCCTTAAGAAACTTGCCTCTCCATATACGGCTCAATTGTTTATATTTTGTCTTTCCCTTTAGAGAAACGCTTATTATTATTATTATTATTATTATTATTATTATCTATTAGCACATTCTTGTTTTGGGACAAGCCCCCCTGTGCCTTCAACTTTTCTTTGTTCCTGCACGTACACTTTGACTACCTTCCGAACGACCCATCATCCATCATGACATATATTTTTGGCATGGGCTGGCAACACTGACAACGTGATTCGTGGGAGCTGGAACATCCACAGTATGTTCCTATTCAGGCAAACCATGTTTATGCCAAGTTTGGTGTTGGTATGATTAAAATAATGGAAGAAATATGAAAATAGATAATTTTATAGAAAATTAGCTGGCAACAGTGGTAAGAGGGTTGCTTTGCAACGAACTCTCTCTAGAAGAATGTTTATGCCAAGTTTGGCGCAGCCCAATGGAAACAATTTCAACAATTGATTTTTAAGATTGTTTTTGAAAATGGGCTGGTAATACTGAAGCATTGAGAACAGTTCCAGAGGCCTTGAGCTAGTTTAGTCAAGACCTTTCCAACGACATCTCAAGCATATCTATACCTTGTAGTTCCTGAGATTTAATTTCTGGTCATGGACGGACAGAATTAGCGGGAGTCTCTTTTAACCATAGCTTTGCTAAAGGGACCTAAAATGGTAGGAGTCCGGAAAACGGGGCCATGTGATAATTTGATTGATTTCATTTTAATCTTTTGTCGGAAACATTATTACTGTGTTTTCAGAATTGAATTCACAGCAACCAAAACAAGTCAGTTCCATGCTCAACCGCCGTTACCTCCTCAGGTGCACCAAGGACACACTGGTACTCAATTTGATAGGAGGCTGAGTGCACCTCAGAGAACCAAGCATGGCAGCAACGAATAAAATGCTCCAGTGTCCTGTCCGGGATTTGAGTCTCCCTCCTCCCCACGATTCGCAGTCAGCGTGTAGCTTGGAAAAGTATATTTCTAAGGATTTTGAATTATCAGGTGCAAATCCATTCAAGTGCAAGTGCATATTCGTTTCGTTTACCATTAAATTTTAAACGTTGAACATTCTTTCGGACTTGCAAAGCTCTTTATAAAAGAATCAGATCTTGATTTTGCAAATGAGGACAGCATATATAAAGAGATTGTGCTAA
>JAGDQP010021037.1:0-21718 GCA_022664845.1 Lepisma saccharinum | reverse complement strand
AGTGTACTAATGATGCAATACTTAAGTTTGCTATATGCGAATTACACATTTGTTTTATTCATCTGCTTGTAGAAGTGTTTCACTACCATACGTTGTAACTGTTCATTCATTGTTGATAACGTTGACTTTGATTTCCAAACTTCTGTTTCGAATTTAACAATTTCGAATGTTGCAAGAGAGAGTTGTCATGACGTTAATAAGAGCATGTCTTTATGTGACATAGCGTTTTGCTTCCTTCGTATACCCAATGTCATTATCATATGTTGTACTTTGTCGCTTCGATATTTACGTGGCTCTACTTTGGTACTAGCACTGAGAGAGAGAATTTTTGTATTTTCTGCATGTACTTCTCGTGCCCTTACCTTTCCCGCCCACTACTTTTATACCATTTCTTTCTGCATGTAAGTTCACGAACGCGCAGAAACAATAAAATGACTTATTTGGGGATCCATCTCTTGCCCATGGTAAGAGAGAATCACGCTTCTCCGACTTGTTCAGTAGTGAATTATGAATGCATGCGCCTCTGTTTTCCTGACATATTATTCCGGTACATGAAGTCTGGAAGAAATGCCTTGCATTATGTGTAGTACAAAACAGGGATCATATTCAACACATTCTTTAGACGCTATATGGGAACATTTAGTGACAATAACTCAAAAATGACTTACTTTATGGAAAACATAAATGCACAGGCGTGTTGGTGGTAAAATTCTGGCTTTAATGTATATGTCACTTGACCCTCCTCCTATTTAAAATTTCGGAACTCAATCCAAGATGGCGGATTTCAAGATGGCTGCCAAGATACCTACTAGCATCATCTGGTGTGGCCCCATTCTGTTTAACTCTATCCCAAGTTTCATCATCCTCCGTCAACCTGTTTATAAAATAAAAGGGTGGTTCTGGACTGAGCCTCACCTGGCTTATTCGACATTTTTTCGATTTTTAAGTGCCGCTACTCTTGAACTATATATGAAGGAGAAGTTTTATTTCGGTGTTTTATGCATATATTCGTAATGCTCTTTCATTTGAACCACATTGTAGCTATATTTGTTTCTGCGCGTTCGCGAACCTTACTTGTAAGTAATTGAAAAGGACATGCCAGTTTTAGAATTATCTCCTAGATGTATCTCAAAACTCTGTAGATCAACTGGAAATCATGAGTATTTAATCTGACCACAAAGTTTGGCCTCCATTTTGAAAGTGATTTAATGAATGTTTGAAGCACCCTCTATAAATTCGAATAGTCCTGAAAAAATATGAAGTCCAAAAGTCTTGCTGTTGGATTTGTGGAAACTGAACTTTATAATGTTAGATTCTTTTTTACTACGTTTAAATTCCATATTTTTATCTGTACTCCCTCTTCTTCTTCTTCTCTTCCCTTTTCTCTCTCTCTCGTTTCTCTGCCTCTGTTTAACAGAAATCCATCGGTTTCAATTTTTTATTGTGTGTGTTTAAATTTCTCCCTCCAACACGTTATGTATATTATTTCGTCTCGTTTTTATTCTTTCATTTTATCGGTACTAATACATGTACATTTTGAAAAAATGTACTCATCATGTTTGCTGATTTTAGAATAGGAGAGACGAAGGAAGGAGATAGAGGAGGTCTGTTTACCAGATACGATTATGGGATAAGAAGGTGCCATTTGGGTGGCCTAGCTGCACGGCGTTCGCTGTCGCAATTTTTTTATGCCTAGTGTACAATTTTTGTCAACTTTTTCAAAGCAGTAAACAGCATTGCTAGCCTATGGATATATATATTTATATCTCTTAGAGTAGTCCAATAAAAACAACTTACAAATTTCAACCTGGATCATGCATTCCCTTATTCGTATAACATGAAGAAACAAAATTGCAAAATATTAAGGTTCTATGTCTTATTTAAAGACTCGCTCAAAGTGGACAGCTTTTTAATGTAATATAAATTGAAATGCAATACAAATTAAGTGGAATTTCACATTGTCTCCCTACTACACATGTTTGTTTATCAAATTTAATCTAAAAATTGTCATACATTTAATCGCTTTCTTAAGTGCAGACTTCTTAAAATTCTTGAATTTGTTGCGGTAAAGGGCAACAACAGGAACTAAATATTGTCTTTGTACCTCATCTTTGGTTAAAGAACGGTTGTAATCTTGCATAAGAGCAACCGCACTTTCCGCATAATTTACAACAGTCAAGTTTTGGACACATGTATTCATTTTTTGGTATAATTTATTTGTCATCCAAGATGATCTTGTTGCAGGATAGATTTTGCCTGCTCTTCACCATCGTCCAAAAGGAGATTGAATAAGATGGTGGAGCGTCTTGTGGCATAGGATTCCAACTTAGCTGCCGTCGTGAAACTTTTTCCCATCGACCATTCTCAGATCTTTCTTCTTTTTAGGTTTGGTTACCATATTGTTGGTCATCACTTGCTTGCTTTTCTTCCTATCTCTGTTAGTTAAAGGAACAGGTGATCCGGACTCTATCCCCACACCCTAAACTTAAGGAAAAAGTTGCATAATGACGAACGGATAGACAATGGCAAGCACCTCATTTCAAAGTTCCTT
Source organism: Lepisma saccharinum (assembly GCA_022664845.1). Classification (NCBI taxonomy): domain Eukaryota; kingdom Metazoa; phylum Arthropoda; class Insecta; order Zygentoma; family Lepismatidae; genus Lepisma; species Lepisma saccharinum. The sequence continues at coordinate 19,167 of JAGDQP010021037.1, read as the reverse complement.
TGATACATTAAAAAATTGGTACCCATTTTGCTACTTTCAGGAAGGTTTCAGTGTTTCTCCTCACCAGTGAATTCGCCATTATGAATTAAATTTATGGATGATTTGGAATGAATGTTTATTTTACAAATTTTCTCAATGAAACTGTACCATTAATCTGTAGAAATAAGTATATACTATCTACATTTCAGCGTCTATTATATAGAATGAAGGAGTGATCAATTACATATAGATCTTTATTATTGTATTTTTTGCTTCACGTTCTGGGCATGTTTTATGTTCACAATTTTTAATGATTCTTACAAGGAGACCGTCAACATTGTCATGCCTAAACCTGACCTCAAATTTTTCGTACGTGTCGATTACATCAAAATAACACCCCACACGAAATTTGAAGTGCCAATTCAAAGTGCAAGTGGGTCAAAAAAAATGTCAAAAGTTGGAAAATTTTACCGCCGTAATATAAATGTAGTTGGCTACACTGACCGAGTGCCAGGTGAACTGGAGTAGGGATGGTCATTAGTGCTATTTTCCGTAACAGTTATAACAGTAGGTGTTATGTACAAATAGGTGTTAACACTTATACTTCAAATAGCAGTTCTGAAATAACTGTCTATAACTTGGAGTTCTTTATTCCCAACTGTAATAATCCAATATAAAAGCTCAATTTTAGATTAACTTACGTGTCTGTTGTAAAATCGTGTGCGAGTAAGAGTGATAGACTATTAATGAGGAAATGGCGTGGGGTGTAAAGTCAAACTTGGGAGGGTGTAAGTGAAGTTTTGCACGGTTTTTATCGATTTTTGACCTCAAAGAAAAATAGAGTTAGGGGGATTGTCAAGAATTTGGAGGTGACACCCACCACGGGGGTGGGGAGTCTGGCAGAATCACTGTGTTAGGGTAGTTCATAATTTTCGAAACCTATTTTTTATGCAATTCTCGCAGGTTGAACCAACTAATGGTTACGAAACATTAGATATGAAGATACATTTCAATCAGGGGAGTATGAAAGGAGTCCGGGGGTTTGAAAGACTCCGAAATTCAGTTTCATGCAGAATACGTAAATATAATTTAAAGCGTCATAATATGTAGTGTGTCCTTGAAATAACGGTGACCCCCATTTAGCCAAGAGCTTAGCACGCTGGCTATTATTGCGCGTGCCGACAGTTTCAATTCACGCAGGCCTGGTTGTATTGAGCGGAGTGGTTCGGAGCCTTTTTACCAAAAACTGTAGGTTCCGTCCTTAAAAGCTCACCAGCTCGTTTAGGGCGTTAAAAAGAATTCAATTAATCAAACCCTGAAATAAGGAGGAAACTTCGAGAGGTGATTATTCACATCAAAACAATAAAAATATTGAAAAATTTCAAATCATGTATTTTCGAGCTACAAGCGCTCAAGCAGCCTCATCATAAGTGATGTCATACTCCGACAGATAATGACAGAAACCGTGTCGGCTTAGTAAACCACAATCGAAGTTCCTACTCAAGTTGAAGGGGTTCCGAATAGACAGATATTGTAACGTAAGAATTTCATTGTCAAAGAATTAATGCCATTTAATAGGGCAATCATGGAAATTCCCTCTAAACTGTAGGCTTCAATCATAATCATAGATGTAGTGAGTACAACTTTGATATTCATTTGCTAAGCCGATGTCATTGGCTGTCGAGATATGACATTATTTATGAATTCCTAATGTGATTTTAGAAAAGGAAAGTAACAAAAAAGTACATTTCAAGAATTTAGCGCAAAAGTAGAGAATACAAAATTAAGACCACTGCAGAGTACATTTCTCGTTCCAGACATTTTTCTCTCGACTCGTTTCTGCATTCTCCACGTAGTAAGCGCGGTCCTTTCTCTCTACCCAGTAGCAAACCTGATTCACTCCACCGTTTCTCTGTTCCAGTGTAGCAAACCTGATTCGTATTATGGCAGCAAAATTTTCTGGATTTTGACATCTTTTTTGGCCCACTTGCACTTTGAATTGGCACCTCAAATTTTGTATGGAGTGTTATTTTGGTGTAATCGACATGTACAAAAAATTTGAGGGTAGGTTTCGGCATGACAATGTTGACGGTCTCCTTGTTAGACGGACAATTGTAGGCTCGTCTCTAACTTGATAAACCGCTCGTCATTGCCTACTAGTATAGATTTCGAGCATAAAATGTAATATTGGTACCTTATATTGGGTGATTCTCTGCTGTGTAATGAGTACACTTAACGGGTACGTAGCTCCCACGTTCATACATCCTAGATTCATACGCCTTCTTGTATATCCAGAAAAGTAAGTTTACATTTAAATGTTGTTTCTAATATCAGTGTTTCGAAATTAATCGGCCAGTTCTTTTTTATCTTTTTATCGCAGATTAAAACTGTCTTCATTCAGATGGGAATTATTATACTTACTTGGCCAAGAAGCTCCCCAAATTTGGGACCAATTAAAAACTTGTAGCTCCCGAAAGAAAATAGATTTCCAGAAAGTGATATTGCACAAAACGGGAGCTGATGGATGTAATTCGCTGAGTTTAGTAGCATGAAATTGAGGTCACAGTAGTTTGAAACTTTATGAGCTCTACAACAGAGAGAATAAAGGGAGTTAGTAAAGCCAAACATGAACAAAGAAATACTAGGACTGCAAACGTACTTCTAAATTTAAAGCGCGCTTATTAAATTTAAATACTAATTTGAATTGAAGACTAATTTGAATAGAAAATGAGCAGCCAGCTTTTCTTTGGCACTTGTCTGCAAAATCCATGTTTTTATATGGTCGTTATTTTCAATTATAAGCAAATAAAAGGTTGAAAATTATACTAAACCCTTTGTGTGTGTTACATCTTATCAGTACGATAATCATTACGCTCATTTAATCATACAAAGTCGCATAGAAATTTTTATCAAACTATTCACCAGAATTTTACGTTTCTGTTTAATATGGCATATTTTAGTACACCAGCGTATGTCTAATCAAATACATTCTGATCCAAATTTTGAACAGGTTTTTTTTTTATTTTCAGGCTACTTTCCAGGCTAATTACTTTCCTAGCTGCATTATTCCTTATATCAGTGATTCCTAAATTAGAGTTCTCATATCTCCAAGGATACTAACCAGAACATTTAGGGATACGCAAAAAATAATAATTAATGGTGGGAAAAGGCACGTTTACGAACACTGATGGTCAAGGTGCGACCTTATATTTGTGAAATTTATTTGGTATTTAGACCTGGTGAATATTTGACTTTGAGAAAACCCCTGGTCTCTTGTTTTGGCAGTGCGAAGAATGGTAGGGAGTCCTTCCCTATGGCAATGTTTTGAAAACCCTGTCACCACAACGCGAACGCTTGAGGTAACGAATCTCACAATATTTATTTTATTATTCTCCGCTGGGGAAAATTCTAGGGTTATCGTAATGAAAACGTACGCCAAGAGATAAATTGGCTGCCATTTATTAAATAAATGATAAAATAATGGTAACCACTGGCTTAAATAAAATTTATTCTTTACAATTTTATATTTCATAGCAAAGTAATCATTTCTTTCGATACATTACAAATTATTATTGATATTCGGTCAAGTATTGTATATTGTTTTCTTAGTCGAACATCAAATCAAAACTATCTCACCTAGAATACATGCATGTAAGTAAGCAACCAGCTCGTGACATCACAAATCAAGTTTGGAATTTGATTTATTACAAGATTAAATTAATAAAGATATATCTATGGGTCTTTATTACTTTTGTTAATTTTAAAAGGTGTACCTACGCTGCAGGTTTCAATGCTGTATCCCGCATAGTTATGGTTATATGTACCATATACACAAGCAGTCAAATTTTAACCCTTTAATATTAGGAATAAATAAAAAAAAATGTAAACACGAACCTTTGTAACAAAAATAAAAAAAGGTTATAATTGGTAATTGATTTATACAGAGAGCAAAATTCATTACGACGTAATTTCATCTTCCATATTTGTTAATTAGACCAGGATTTTTTTGTTTCGTTCGTCCTTCGAGATATTACAATTTTTCTTTCCTTACAATATCGATAATAAAGATAATGAAAATTATGATTTAAACAAATTATAAACATAAAATTTGTGACAAAAATAATATCTAGATAGGTGGAAACTATGAAGAGAATTAATTTTGAGGAAAACAAAATCTATCGTATAGGTATTGATAGATACTTATACGATATATAAATGAGCTGGCTAACTGACTGACTCATCACAGGACTTCCTATACTCCTGTTACAAGAAATTTGAAAACTTCTATAAATGTTCATCTTTAGTCCTAACCTCTGGATAAAATGGCGCTTTGCAAAACTCGGCCCCTATAGGAAACAGACTTGAAATATTTTTATGTAACGTTCGAATCGGTGGAATTTGAGACATGAAATTTAACACATTTGAAAGAGGCGCTGTTTGAAACACGAGCGATATGACATTATATACTCAAATAGCTTTTAAATTCCTTTGTTATATTGCAAGAAATTAACTAACTCTATAACTTATGGAACACGCAAGTTCATCGCAGCAGTAACAAACGTTCGCCACTGGATTCTATCCTGGGCAATATCAAGCCAGTTTTCATCACGATACTTCTCGAAGATATCTTCTAATATTGTCCTTCCAACGACGTCGCGGTCTTCCCAACAACCTCTTTCCATCCGGCCTTCCAACCAGGATAGAATATAATCTTCGTTTTCCCCCCATCCGAGCTACATGGCCTGCCCACCTGAGTCGTCGCGATTTCATTATTTTTACATCTGGTGAATCGTACAGTCCGTGGAGTTCTTCATTATGCAGTCTCCTCCACTCTCCAGTCATCTCCTCGCGTTTCGGCTCGTATATCTTTCTCAAAACCTTATTTTCAAACACTCGTAATTTATGTTCATCTGCTAGGTTCGTCCTCCAACTTTCGTAACCGTAAAGTATTACCGGCAGAATAACAGTTCTGTATATATTTAATTTCAATTTCCTTGATATTAATCGCGATGTTAGAAGTTTTTGAATTGAATAGAAACACGCATTCCCCGATACTAAACGACTTTGTATTTCTTCCGTGACCTCATTTTTGCTTGTACGTATTCTCCTAAGTATTTAAACTGGTTTACTTTCCTTATGTTCTCATTGTGAATTGTTATGTATTTATTTCCGTTATTTCCAGTGTTTCGGCTTGTTATCATGTATTTTGTTTTCTCTATGTTTACCTGTAGACCTATCTCATCGCACGCTTCTACTAAGACATCGGTGTTGCTTTGTAGTGCTTCTATATAGTCCGCTATTAAAGCTACATCATCCGCGTATACAAACAGTTGATTCAAATTATTCAATGATAGTACCTTTTTGTCCCCTTTAATTTTTAAAATCGCATATTCTAACGCAAAGTTAAACAGTAGTGGTGACAAGGCATCGCCTTGTTTCAATCTGTTGCGAATCTTGAAACTATCTGACATATTATTACCTATCCGAACTCTTCTTAAGGGGTCACTGAGATACATCTTCACTAGTTGAACCAGTTTTTTTGGAATTCCAAATCATATCAGGATGCTGTATAACTTTTCCCTTTTGTTAGAATCATATGCTTCCTTAAAATCAATGAATAGCTGATGAACCGTCCCACTGTACTCCCATTTCTTCTCCAAAATTTGTCTCAAGACAAAAATCTGGTTTATCGTGGATCTACTTATTCTAAAACCACATTGGTGATCCCCAATTATTTCATCTACGTAAGAAATAAATATTTAAATTTCCTTTTGGAAATCGTTTGGTCTCCTTGATTTATCCTTTACTGTGATAAGCGTCTGAAGTTTACGTAAACTGAAAGCAACTAAACAAATTTAGAATGAAAACGTATAGGGTCTATTAAATATTCCCACGTACCAGTCGAATTTGAAGTTTACACTTTAACAATACAAAAATAGGACACTTGAGAACATGTAAAAGTCCTTGTAGTGAACTAGTGTTAGACTATTAACATATCCAAGCTCATACACATCCAGCCCCAAAACAGTCTGATAGGTATGATCGTGGGTTCAGAATAGAACTCAAGTTGTGTTTAGGTTCGAGTCCAGCTGCTGGCCATTCTGACCTATCTTTACCAATGTTTTCCCCTGCTTCGCCACCCAAGTTTTGGTATGGTCCTGGATGCTATTTCTCCTAACTTTACCTCCGAAAAAATGTTTGCCGAGAAACGTCATCTCTGACAGTGTGATAAGCTTGAGTGACAAGTGCTTGTACACTCCATATAATGAACAATGTTTTAAAAAGTAATGTACTTAAATACTGCAGCAATCTTATTAATGAAACAGTGCAACAAGGGTTCAACTTTCTAGAATATTAAATAAGTCCCACATTCATTTAAAAATTCTTTCTTGTTCAATAACAATAGCAATAAAGAAAGATAGATGACATATGCTCGTCATAGATGTAGATAGGTCGTAGATGTGCTTTTATTTAATTCAATTGCCAACATATTTTCTATTGGCTGAAGTAGTAATTGTGGCGTAAGTCAGTTGTATACCTGAAGATGGCATCCGTCGGCGAATACTTCCTGAGGAAAAGGAAGGAAAGGTACCAGCCAGAGCCTTAGATTATTAACAATACTGGTATTTGCGTAGATTAATACGGAAAACTCATGAAGACACCAGTCAGTATGGCCGGCAGTGGGACTCGAACCTACCTACCTTCCCAGTGTTTATCCAAGGTCAAGGAATGATTGAGTTAAAATATGTTGATAACCTGATTCTAATGTGTGAAGCGAACTTACATTGTGAACTAGTGTGTTTTATTTTCGTTTTGTTAAAGAGTGAACTTCAGTTCAAACTCGATCGTTGTGCTAATTTTTTTTTTCTTTTTAATTTACTAAGTTCCTTTTAGTTTTCGGAAACTTCAAATATGTCATTATATAACAGCACTGGTTTATTCCACTTAACATTTAATGAGACCTTATAAACTAAAGTCGTCACTGAAGGAAGATAAATGAACTACTAATGTAGTTTGTGTCATGAGTTTAAATTTAACAAATCAATATATTGAAAGAAACATGTCGATACCCCTTCGATTCGCATGAGGTTTCTGGACTTTTTTTTAAAGAACATTTCACTCTCATTAGAAGTGAGTTGTTATAATCACCTTTCTCCATGCAGTCATATTAATATGTAAACGGTCTAATTATTACTTTCCCGTCTACTGTTGTTTACTTTCATACGTACTTTTTAATATAACATGCATGATAGTGTATATAAATGCCATGTCAATATAATATATAGGACTTTCAACCAGAACAGAAAGATGAAATGCATCAGCACCCAAGAAGTGCAGAAGACATTGTTAGGAATGAAGCAATTTGTGGGCATAGATGTTATTACCTTTTTCACAAATATTCTTGTGTATGGTAAATGTTGAAATTTAACACGGAAAAATTGGCATTCGCCATGACTGGGACTCGAACCTTGATCTCCCAGTTGCCAGCCAGCTAGGTATGCTAACCCAGTTGCTAACCATAATTATTTATTATAACTTCAAAACAGTGCTCTCCTTCTCTGCAGCTATAATGTTGCAAATGATGCCCCCTGAGTATGATAGGTGACAGGTGATTATTTAGAAGAGTCGAAAATAACGAACTATAATTTCTGTTAGTATCCCATATGAAAGTCGAGAATGTTCATTCCTCATGCTTGGGCCTGAACTAGGAGTGAGAAACTGAAGATGAAGCTTCCATAAAGATTAAAATTTTTGCTACTACACACAGTGTTAAATTACATTTATCTTAAACATTTCTCTATGAACTGAAATTAAGCATATTTATGAGGAATCTCTTTTATTGTCTTTCTAAAAAATAATTTCATATGAGACCTGAATTTTATTATATTAAAATCGCTTTGTTTAGGAGACATTATTTCTTTAAATAGTGTTTCTTAAAGAGATTTATAATTTCTGAGTTATTACTTTGTAACAAGTAAAATTAATGATATACTAACGCCAATAAATTAAATAGTAATTTCTACTAATATAACTGTTGTTAATGAATCTTAACAGAAAAAAACATTTCTAAAGAAATTATTCATATTTTCGTGTAGAGTCGAAAAATACAACTTACTGAAGGGAAATTCATTTAATATTTCAAAGTTCACTTAATTTGAACTAGATTAAAAGGCCATATATAAAATAACTTATATAAAGAGCATAACATGTGGAATGGACCTGTTCAAAAGCATTTTCTGGTGTGACATTAGTACGAAATTAAGCAATGTAATAATAGCTGTATACGGAACTTAATTTTTCTCAGTGTGGAACTTACGCCGGTATGGATCTAAGGTCTTTAACTCAGAACGGAGTGTATTCTTGTCCTCGAATGAAATAACTGAGACAGTAGATTGTTACCATCTTCTCAGTTAAAATATATCTTCTATATCATTTGTTTGGTGTTTCAATTACCGGTGTGACTATAAACCCGTAACAGGTACAACATTAGGCCTTTTCTGACGTTTGTTTATTACTTTTCACGCACAAACGAATATATAAAGTCTGTGTTGTCGCAGTGCTTGCGTACAGCCTTCTGTCTCATCATGGTTAGTTCTCTTTTGCTGTTTTACCCTTTCTTTTTGTTTGTGTTTTCAGGAGTACTTTTAGTTGCAAGCTCCGAGTTTTTGATAAGATTAAACCTTGGCGCCACTTGTAGTTTCTGTCTTAGTGTTCCCGCACCGCTTCTCCCCTCCCCTCCCCCTCCCCCAGCCGCCGCACGTGATAATTTTGGAGCACCTCGGACGGAGGCTAACAGCACCACTCTAGCAAGTCCCCGCGACTCACCGAGCAGACGCACTGGGCTAGCAAGTCGCGCGCCGCACACATCGACCATGGCCGGGTTTGTGTTAGAATGTATGTGATCTTTCCTGCTGAGGAACTAGTTGACATATCATTAGGGTTAAGCCCGACAGAGCATCTATACCAAAGTTTTCAAAAGCGAGCAATGGCCGGCGAGATTACACTCAGGGACCTTACTCATCCCGCGTTAAATGAACACCTCAAGACTCACAACTCTGTCACCTTCAAGTTGGTGCGTACAGGTGAGTTTTTTCAACTACTGGAAAAGTAGATACAAACAAGTGATGAACAACAGAACAAATTGATTTGACAGCTGGGAAGCAAGAAAAATTGTGTGTGCGTGTTTTCTATTTATGTGCTATAATTATTTCTTTATTTTTCGCGCAGTGGAACTTCCTTTTTTTTTTTTTTTTTTTAAAAATGTGCGTTTTCAACTTTCTTTTCTTGAGTGCGTGTGTACGTGCTTTTATGTGTGTCAGGCTCTAGTGTTTTACCTAGATTAACAGAAAGAATGAGAACGAAAACAAGTAAAGTCTACCGACATCAACTTAGATTATTTTCTGTTTTTCCATTTTTAAAAAAAAAGAAAATCACCAACTAATTTGGTTCGAGCGTTATGCCTGTAATACCGAGTGCAAACAATCCAGAAATATTGACTTCTCAATATTTTGATTCATTTCTAACGGTTAATTTTTAAAATATTGATAATGATCTAATTCTTTACCAACTTCGTTTTTCATTTGTTATTGCTTTATCCGAAAAGGAGAGGAGAAGCTTACTTTTCTTTATTTTGATTAAAAGTTAAAATTGACGGACTTTATTTTCGGTTTGCAAATTTAAACTCGAGTTTTAGTGCATTTTTCGTTGTTACGCATGGCGTGAATTGATGACTGAGTGATTTATATTTTACATTTTAAAATATTTACCATTACGTTAATTTCTAGCATTTTACTAATATGTCCTAAGACAAGTTCAAGAATTGGGATAGCGTCCGTAAGTAATTACAACTTGCAGTTAAAGAGACAGTAGAAGTAGTGACTCTCGTCTAGGCACAATCAAGATAGTCTCCATGAAACTGGCGGAAACTCTAAAATAACCTTCGGATAGAATAGGTGACGTGCAAAGAATTATACCTTGGCGGCCTCCTAAAAGTGATCCGAAGTTCGCTACCTTCGTCCCTACACTATCTGTGCAGTGATTCTGCCTGTTCCTTATTTAAAGTACGTACGAGAGACGTTGAGTTCAAGAAAAATTGAAAGTCTATCTTCAATGTGTGAACGTAAGAGAGTATCATTGCAAACTATGAGCATATTTGGAAGAAATGTAACGTTGATATCTAACAAAGAAAGTGCGGAAATACCTTTATATTTCTTTAAATACTACACTGTAAAAGATATCAAGTTTATCTTACAGTTGTTGTAAACATTTATGCTCATATTCTCTCAGTTCTGTGTTGAGGAAGTTTGATTAGTGTACGCAAGAAACATGAGGAGTTCATCATGTCTTTCTGAAGTGACTTTTGAACACTTCTTTAACACTTAGTTATTTTAGACCTACTTTTAAAACACTTTGTGTACATATTTTGTTGACAATATGTCATGAAGATAGACTCACTCATTGTTGCATCTAACTTCAATATAAGTAAAAAGTATGACGTATATACTCGTGTTCTTCGTAGCTCAGTTGATAGTGACATGTTAGCTATTATCGAGACAACCCGAGTTGTATCTCCGCTCCCGCCGATTGCTTACATCTACTAATGCCATTACTTGTATTGTCCATTCAACTTTGATGCTCATTGGAGCAAAAACGATGACATTTAAAACAAAGTTTCAGCCTCCTTTTTGACTTGATCACAATAATATTAAATGTTTATACTATATATATTATAAACCACTGCAACTTTGCCTCATATGTAGATCCATACCGCAAATTAACTTCGGAATAACATGTTAGTAGGCTATAAATTTCATCATTGGTAATACTTGAATAACATTAGTTCTTCTTGAATGTGGATTCAAAACTACGGTATACAAAATTTCTCATGAGATAGACTTGTTATTTTAAAAATTATTTCTGTCAGGTTAGTTCCGTTAGTTTCAGTCTTAAGTTACATTAGATTTGTGCTTAGCGAAGCAAATCTATAATATTGGAATAAATTTAAGATGAAGACAATTAATAAGATGTATCTTGCGTCATATTTGTACTTTTCTACATAATAATGATAATAATTCCCATGATTATTTTACGTTATTTTAATAGATACGGAGAGAAAACGTTTAGGACGTAGTAGGATTAGGAAATTGAATGCCTAGCTGTATGGAATTAGGTAGTCATGCATCTTACGCTGTGAATACGTTAGCAATCCGAAAATGAGTAGCCCAATTGCAAAACATAGTATTTCCAAAAATTAGAAAAAAATAAGATATTAGTATCTCTAGATTTTTCATATCTTAAGCTTTAATGTTAGTTGTTGATAAAAGTGATTTTAACCATTTACATCCTAAAGATAAAATCCAATTCCAGGTTAGAATCTTCTTCAATTTTCCTAAATTTCTGAAAAAAAAAAATGCCGGAGTGGGCACAGTACATTTTCGAATTTGGTAGCTCAAATGCTTCTTAAATTTTTGAGATAATAAACTAGTATTTGCAATTATGAAGTGCAAGGATTTACATAAAAATTTAGTTTCCGATTCCAATCCGAGAAGGCGCGCAAAGGAAAATTTGTCAATACCAATAGTTATTTTTCTGTAGCTGAGTCCGCTAATATATGTCCCAAAGAGAAATGTTTGTATTAAATTACTTTTAGGAGCTAAAATGAGTAGAATTTTATGTTCGTAATTCATACAGATCTACACCAGCTTCTAGGCATTTGATTCAATGCATAATATTTCGTTAGCCATTGCAAGTCATGGTAATTCATTTGATTTTCTTGCAATTGAGACGCTTTAGTTTTCCCTGTTTAATGCTTAACTTGTAATTACTTTGTTTTTTATTATTCCAAGATACGGTATTTGGCCGCATGTTTCCTATTTACCTCACAGAATGTTCTATGCTAATATTGAACCGTATGTACATATAGCATTATATCCTTACTTTATATTTTAGAAAATACATAATTTGTTTTCATTTAAATGATCCAATAATCTTAATTGACCTTGTGTCTAAATTCTGTTCTCATTATTTTACAGATAAAAATTGATATAGCTTTAATTACCACAAGTACTTAGTGCAGACTTATAGCTGTTTAGAGAATGATAATTCGAGAGAAATGATCTCTGTTTTTACGTGCTTAAGGATAAAACCCCTTGATTTGTCTTAAATGAAGTAATTTAGAAAGCGCAATTGCTGTTGGCGATCAATTGTAAAACTTTTAAGTAACAGAACAGGTGTACTGTCATTTCCCCACTCAAATCTTCCAAATTTATTTTTTTCTCTTCTTCTTTCATTTATTCACAGTGCGCTCGGTATTCTCATTCGCTATGATACTTTACCAGGAGACAGAGCAATGTAGTAGAATTACAAATATGCAGATATCTTATTTGTGCAAATTTTGAGGGATACGCCGTTTTCCCACTCAGCTCCTCAATTCTTTAAATTGAACGTGGTCTTTGGTTTGAAACGATCGGTATTTGCATCGTTTTATTTTTCTTTGATATTTCTTCATTACAAGATACGTTTGTGCCATTTATTTGTACTCACTTTCTGTTTTTCTAACCGCATTTAGTGAATATTATACCGGTATAAACACTTAGTCGTAATAATCGTGATGCAGGAACTGCTAAGCTTTTCAAAGAAATCATTTCGCGTTTTTGTATGCAACCCAACAATCGAAAGAGTCATGTGGGTTGCGAGATAACCGGGGGTAAGACGCCGCGAAACAAATCACAAGGACTCCGTATTGATAGGCGTTTATCAACTCGCCGTACTCTGGTAGTTGGGGAATTCGGATCAACACTGAGAAGGCACCCAGGTTCGAGTCCTCCTGCGGGCCATCCTGAAGAAGGTTTTCCAGCGTCTTTCTCAGTTTCACTACGTCAATAACGAGATTTACACTGTATAGTGCGAATCTAATAGTAACTGTATACGTTTTGTACAATATCTAAAGTTGTTGTAGGTTTGTGAATAACAAGTGTACAAAGTATGTACAAGAAGTGTTGGGTGTTTGTGATATATTTCTGAAGGCGAATTTTTAAAACTTTTTTTGTACATTTACTTTTTGTATAATTCATGTTCACGATATGTCCTGAGAAGATCAAGCTTACCGAATTTCGCATCGAAGCTCTTTAATATATAGGGAGAAAAGTGATGGATTTCGTATGTTCCTTGTAGCTACATTTGTCACTACCCCTGGTTAAGTTCTGTTCTCGACAACATTTTTACTTATTCCTGACAGTATAACAACTGCTTATTAACTTGTGCACCCCCTTGTAAAATCATATGTTGCCTCATTTAAAGAGCAGAGATGTGTCCGAAACTTAGGCCATTTCGACTGTGCAAAAGATGTGTAAGAATCAGTTTTTACAGTGTAATAAGTCGTCAGTTAGGAGACACTTTATAGCTTTATTATCTTCAAATTTTTATTTAAAAATATTATTTCATAATGTTTCAAAATATCAACGTGTTTCCCATTGCCAGTATTTAGTTCTGAACTTTTCTTTTAAACATAGCCTGCTTCATATACCCCTGATATTGTGCTTTGTAGAGGGTAAATGTTTTGATATTCCAGATATAGGTTTTTGGTCGGCTTGTTTTTCTTCTTCATGTACAATATATATCGTATGTGTTCCTTCATCCTAATATTGATATTTCTTTTATTCATTCCCATGGATTGTGATGACATTGACGTTCTATTTCATATATACTTGGATTTTCATTTGCTCTCATAAAATATTATTGACATCCTGAGAGGTATTTTCCAGCGACCATGAGTGCAATGCTTATTGCTTCAATACCGTATTGTAACTGCTTACTAAATATTGCAAAAGGAATTTGACGTCTCATTGTGAAAAACATTGAATTGCAGTTAAAGTTTTCAGTAAAGAGAACAAATTTGATTTTCGCAAGTATAAAAGATTTAAAAATGTTATTTTATAGTTTCAAAGCAGCATAATGCTTCAGAACTTCGATCACTAAATTAATAATTATGTTGCATAGAAAAGGAATAGAGAAATAGGTTATTTATGTTACTTACCTACTTGGATAGATGAAAACCAAGTTAGAGCTCAGTCAGCTCCGCATTTTACTCATTAGAAATCCGTCTTCGACAGGTATGTAAAGGTATTGTTCCTATGCCTCCCCTTCCCTTGACATGTTCAGAATTATAACTTGCATTCATCATTTATCCTTTAGGCATCTCAGAATTAGGCCGGGATAGGGTGAGGGAGAGTATGCTGCAAGGCAATCGGTCAGGGCCTAGTTCGTTGCTACAACTTTGGCATTTAGCTAGTATTGCTGAGGAAAAAGTCTGGAAACCTCCGGGATAATAGATCGCTAGAACTGTTCCAAGCACCTTTCGATTGCTCAGCCAACGCTCTATCAACTGAGCTATGACTGCTTGGTTTGACATTTTTAGTCATTTTGTTGATAGCAACATTAAAACCATTTTCACTTTGTATTGACAATCTAGGGAGCAACATACAGATGGATTTCACATATCTAACAATCCTCTCTGATTGTTTAGTTTGTAAGAATATCCCAAAATATATTTTTGCCACATTCAAAGGAAAGTAGGCGTGTTTGCTGTTAACATGTCGTTCTTCTTTTATAGGCCTATATTTCATTACAAAATAATAGTTGTTGTTAAAACTAGATTAACGATACCGCATAGGCCGGAAAATAAGCCGAACCCCTAAAATCTGAAAAATAAAAAGAGGGAAAATTAGAAAATACGAAGGAAATGAGAGACTACAAGAAGACAAGTTAGTAATTTTTCTTTACGTATTTTGCAAACATTACAGCGTTTCCTAGTGAATACCGGCATATAGTCACTGTATAGTTAAATGACAATTTTTTTTATGCTAAGTTCTGTCACCCGTGTTGTCAGTTAATTCACTACTCACTTTCATCACTGTCGCTGGTTTTAAAAGTCTCCTCCCACACTACGTCATCTCTTTATCTTGCACATATGAAATCTCTCTGGTTTAATTTATGGATATTTACCACATTCTCTCCGGTGAAAACATTTTCTCTTGGAAACAGCATTTTTATACTTGTATGCACGACCAATGTACTAACCCAACGTCGGATATTAATTAAATTCATCTAACCGTGTGGAGTTTGTGCGCAAGAAGTTTTGTCATGTCTTCTTGAAGGTAAATTTTATTAAACGGTTGAAGCGCAGTTAGATTTTTAGAAATATTATTTCAAACATTTCTTTCTATCCATCTTGTTATCAATATGACCTGATGAACTCCGGATTACTAATTTCAACGTCTACTTTTTATATAGCGAAGAATGTATTGCACCTACTATGTTCTTCGTAGCTAAGTTAATTAAATAAATAAATAGATTTATCATCGGGATTACCCTGGTTCTTATACCTCCTGCCAACTTTCTCATTCATTCTTAGGCTTCAAAATCCGACTATTGACACTCCCTAACTTGTGTGAAAAGTGTACAAAGATGTATAAAGTAACGTTCAAGTATTGATCGGAAGTGGGGGAAGTATAAAGGAAGTGAGCAAAAGTGTATTCCTTTGAGGAGCAGAAAAGATACTTTTGAAATCTTGAAATCGTACTGTAGCATTTTGTGTAACAGTATTTATAAAAAAATGTATGTTGCCAAGTTCGGTCTCAAGTTATTAGATTTATTATATGTCAAATACTAAAGGGAAAGAATGAACAATAATAATCATATCATATTCTGTTCATGTCAAAGTAGTTTTACATCAAAAAGAAAATATATAAGATCATTGCCAAAGGCAAACCAAGAGGAAGGAGAGCGAGCAGGCAAGACAGAAATGGTGCTTGTGTGTAAGACGCTGGAGAAAGAAATTGGAATTTCACTAATAGAAATTTGAAGTGACAGGAAAAATGATTTTTCCCTTATAACTTTGGACGTTTTGCACATGAACGTATTCCATATATGAAGTTCTCAATTTTACTTACGAAGCAAGCCATAGTAGAATATTAGTACCAAAATGTTTTTTCCTTCAGTTTGATCACAGATGAAATACTGCGTTACTGTCCATAACTTTCCTAATGATACGTGACACTATCTTCCACGAAGGTTTGCCCTGTAACGAAGTATATAAAACATTACTTTTTCAGAAGAAAACTTTTGCTTCACTTACAGCACAACATTAACTTGAAACCGCTTCTTGTGTTTTAATGTCTCATCATTACTACATTTGGAAGGAAAAATGGAGTAGAATAAATTTGAGATGTTAATTAATCTTCAAAAGATCACTTGTGTGTGAATACGCTTTTATAATATAAAGGATGTAAACTAACTTCTTCCGAGATACTTCTATAGGCATTTTTACAATAGGTCACTTTAGTAATTAATGTTTCGTTAGTCTTGCTAACTGAAATTTCAGGCTGTTTTGTAGACTTCAAATTCTACGCTTTTCTTAATCTTCTTACGATTTAAAAAAAAATACGTTCCTTCCCCTCAAAAGGCTATTCTGATAGGATTTTTTGTTTGAAGTATTAAATAGGATAAAAACATTAAAATCCTTTAAAACTCCCGAAAATCAAGTTCCCGTACATAAGGAATCTTACAAATTTCAATATTTATAGATTCAGACCACACGAATAGGACCAAATGAAAGGGTTAAAATTGGGTCACCGGATCAATCGGGTCAAGATTTGATCATAGGGTCACCAAGTAACAGTCAGTCTGGTTATTTGGGTCGAGATCGAGTTCCGGGTCATTCGGGTCATGACCGCGTCAACCGGTTCACCGAGTAATTAGGGTCATTCGGGACAAGTTTTTAACTACGTCACTGGGTCAGGCTGGCTCACCAAAAATGACCCGGTTTCAGCTCTGACTCTGACCAATTGTTCTTCTACCGATTCAGCTTGAATTTGGTTTTATTTATGGCTTTTAGGCATCTAAGGCTCAGACCGGGATAGGGAAGTGGAAAGGATGTAAAGGAATCGGCCAGGACTAAGTTGAAAGTACCATCTCTACATCATATCTCTAGTGTGAATTAGTGAAAACCCAGGAAAAACCTCAGTCACTGAGATTGAACGCAAAATCTCCAGAATTAGAAGCCAGTCTCTACAACTGAGTTACAGCCGCTCTGTACCGATTCAGTTAAGTTAACATCTACGATAACATTTCTTGCAAAAAGGAAAGCATAGGGAACCACTCGTTTATAAACAACCACTCATTCATAAATTCTTTTGCAGATCCTTTGTGGAATATGTAAAGAGGGTTAGATTACCGTATGAAAGGTCCGCGATTCGAGTCCTTGTCATGACAACTATTTTTTACCTTTTCGTAGTGTATGTCCAAATGTTAAGTTTTACTATATGTTTTTGACACTAAAGTGAATGTTTTTTCATTCACATTCTCCTCTCTTAGTATCAAAAATTATTATTTCATTCCCCCTAAGTTGCTATCTTTCTTTTACAATTATAAAATATATAATTAATAATAAATTGTTTTTGGATTAATACACCTTTAACGTAAGCTTGAGTTGACCTGCCTTTATCATATTAGTTCTTACTTAGCTGCGAGCGCCTGTTATGGAGCGCACAGTAGTATAACACTCAACTCTGGTGCACGGGGTTATCGATGTGATCCCGGTTCGTGCCATGCGAGTTTTATGGTAGACGTGAGTTTTCTAGAGATTCTCCCGTTTCCTCCCACTTTCTTCATTCCACCAATGCTTATATCATCATCCATTTGTCCTGAGCCACAGTTGCCTTAAGTAAAGTTAAATTCATATTTAGCTCCTGCTAGACTCACAACAAAGATGTGGTAACTTCTGGGAAGGGGTTTACCCGGTTTTCAGCTATTTTAACTTGAGAGGGAATAAGGGACAAGAACGTTATTAGTGCAACCACCTTTCAATTAAAAATATTAATTATATTAAGTATATCCAGCATACCAAGTTTCCACGTAGAATTATAGTGTAGTTGGTGGTCAGTGAATGTGGGATTTGAGATTCTAAATTCTTGAAGACGAATTGGGAATTTTAGGTAATGAATAAATGAACGTCTGTTTGCCCAAAGTAGTAGCATTTAAGGAAAACAAATATCGAAATACTAACGCAGTTTACCCAGTCTAGCTTCGGCACACTATGCCAAAGCTTTGCTGGCAGGAATTCAAAGACTGGGTACATCATGAAAGAAGAAAATCCATGCGACATACCACAAGTAAAGCGTGTCGAATGTTGTTGGTATTATTTGAAGAGAAAAGCAGACAGCAGTAATTACTGTCCTAAAATTACAAAAGACCTACTTTATAAAATAATAATAAATACCAAACTTTTGCCCCATACGACTTATGCAACCTGTACGTCGAGTGTTGTACTTAACTATTATATACCTAAATAAAAGGTGTCAATTCATTTCTAATTAACTTTAATTCGTAGTTTTTTTCAGTTTTTAATCTATGTTTTCTTACTTTCTCCAGAAATTCTTGTACTGCAGCAATAATTCTCTGAATGTAAAAGATCATTATACCATTGTTCAAAAAAGAATATATGTTAGCAGTACAGAAAAACATATCAGTTTATGTAATTTTGATGCAGAGAAAAGAGAACAACAATATGTATATGCACGTATTGTCTTTCATCTGTTAATTTGTATCTTGCCCTAATTTGCCAGCTAGAGAGAAAGATCATTGATATCAAACACTACACAGTATTGGAAGAATATAAACATATGTTTCATTATCGTCTAGAATGTGACAATTCAGGAAATATGGTCTTTAAGGGTATTCTCGACAGTGGGAAAATTCCGACATTTCTAAGCTTGTAACACTGTAAATTGCACAATAAAGAGCTCGTGATATAAAGAATAGTCGAGGAAGAGACTCCGTAGTGAACTGAATCTCTGCGCTTATTTATGAGTTTGTGCGTTGTATTTGTGAAATACCAGAATCATGTTTGTAAGCCAACCGTGACTAAAATGATTCTGTTATAAAATAGAAGATTTATTTCTCAAGTTTTTATGAACAAGTCTTGATCATTGGTTCCAAGTCTTTGCACACTATCAAAAGGTAAAGCCTTGGGTGTGCACAGGTAGTTTCATTTCTTTTAGTCAATGGTATAAACTCAAAGAATCAATATAGAAAGACTTCGAAAGACTCTAGGAGTAAAGACAACATGGCTTCAGCTTTTGATCCAGTAAGAAATAGGATGAGTCTACAGCTACAAAAGCATCTCACGTG
>JAGDQP010021036.1:0-32337 GCA_022664845.1 Lepisma saccharinum | reverse complement strand
ACGCCTTGTTCTGCAATTACTCTTCTTGGCGCAGAGTATTAATGGAAGAGTATTTACATGCTCGCTTGTCGTGCGAAAGGTTCGCGGTTCGAGTCCTTGTCATCTTCCTTGTTCCTTTTCCTCTACTAAATGCTGGGTTACAGTATGCTTTATGCCAATACTGTGTAGGTTTTTGCTCTTTAATTCGTATTCTTCATTTTTGCTTCATTTATTTAAATTAAGTGCATTGCGCTTCATGAATAATAAAAAATAAGTATTATTATTAGTTCTGTAAATGTTATGCAACTGTTTATTTATTCATTTTTCATACTGTTTGTTTTTATGTAAAGATGCAACACAAAATCTACTACACATATAAATTAGCTTGTTTTTTTAATAAATGAAGCAAAAAAGAAGAATATGAAGGAGAAAACAAAAAGCTACATAACACTAACATTCATTTACATGTGGAAAGCATACAGTACCGTAACGCATAGAATTTGCACATTACTAGAGAAAAAGTAAAAAGATGATATTGCCTTGTGTAAGTTTCGAACCGCGTACCCTTCGCACTGCAAGCGAACGCTTTTCTTTCTCTCTACGATTCCTGTACTCAATGAGTCACCGTAAACTCTGATTCAAGCGTGAAGCTAAGAAATTTATATCCAAAATGCAAGATGGAGCCAGATCAAAACTTCAATTTGCAAGTATCTGATTGCAGTGAAATTTCATATCTGGGAATTCCAAAATATACTAGAATCGTTTCGGAAGTTGAAATGATTGAATTACGAAGATCAATATTTTGAATTCAACTACATTATAAACGGTGTGGCCAGTATTTCTTTCAGAAGATTTTTCTCGGGGAAGGGGGCTAAACCAAGTCTTACGAAAATTATAAATAATGCATATGGAGTCACATGTGCTAAAAATATAAAATAACAATAATTTTACTTAAGAATGTGTCGTATTCTTTTAGTTAACCTCAAACTAACATGAACAGTATTTATAGAAAGTGCTATTATATTCGTATTTCAGAATACGTATGGGTAATACAAGTGTTGAAACTAATTCTTTCGGAGGGCTGTTGCAAGCCCAAGGGGGCAAAGCTCCCCCGAAAACATGCCTGGAAGAAACAGTGCCTATTTTGAAACCTGCTCAATTTTAGTGCAATTTAATATATAGGAACACCAATCGATATTTAAATAAAAAGAAATAATTCCCGTAATTAAGATGGAAGCAACACGATGCATTTAAAATACGATTTAATCTTCTTTAAATTTCGTATCTCAGGGCTCGTATGGTCGCTGAGTATGATTCTGAACTGAAAAATTACGTATCAAAAGTTCCTCACAGCGGAAACTTGAGAAAACAAATTTTAAAATATTTGATTTCATGAAATTTCATAGTTTAAAATTTCAAAGGTCCTTGAGTCCGAATATGAAAAAAAATCTTGAATTACATTATCCAACATAGCTATAGTCCAAAACGTCTTTATATGAAAAATTGTTAGGATTTTTATCTGGAGTCTCTAAACAGCGCTTAGATTTGTTAAGGATTTTTAAAAAGTGAATTATGAAAATCGAGGTGACCATAACCCGAAACATTTTCATTAAAAAAATATCCAATGTGCACCAGATGTAGCCCAAGACTTTTAAAATAAAATAAATTTACAGAATCAAGTAAACTTGCTTTTCAAAACCATACAAAACTTCCAGAAAATTATTCAGTTATCAAAGTTCTAGACAATCTAAATTCTATTTATAAAATGTAAAGGGCTCTGATATGGTGTAAAATTCTACATGCGTAATCCCAAATTCATAACTCACTTTGTATAAATATCGTTAATAGCATTTTAAAGACGAAAACGAAGTTTCTTTAGAGTCACGTGTTTTATTATAGCTGAATTCAAGGCTACCTAGAGCCGGCCGGATGGCCGAGCGGTCTGCGGCGGTAGCCCATCGGCTCGAAGGTCCCGGGTTCGAGTCCCGGCATGGGTGTGGATTTTAATAGCTAAAGGCGAATCGTGACGAGTCGCAGTCCAACGTTACTAGACTGGTCCACTTAAAAATAAAGTTTACCAAAGTGTTTTATCAGAGCAACCAAGACCTTAGGTATTATAAAATTATCCTGTTTTTTATATTATAGTGCAGTTTAGTGTTCGATTTATAGGGCGAATGGTTGCGATATCCCCCTCTCTGGAAATAACATCATTAGCTCTGCGTTTCGAAATCTTCCCCTAGCCAAAGGCGTCAAATACTGCATTCTAAATATTCTTTCCCCTCTATAAATTGCATAAATCGATCGCTAGACTGCAGTTTTAAAAAGAAAGTATACTTTAAAATTCTTTCCCACACTTATTTTTCCACACTCACATACACACACTCCGACTGCTGATCGTGGGTTTCCGGGTTCGATTTCTGGCTCTGCCAAGATATTTTTTTTTCAAAGCAAGAGGGTCTAGGACGGTGCCCATCCAGCATCGTGATGCAATTGGGGAGTGCCCTGAATAAAAGACAGTGGTGATCACAGTTGAGAGCTTCAGTTCTCCTCTCCCAACACGTCTGGTCAGCGCGGGAACAGTAGACAAACTATTCCCTACGGGAGAGGCCTCATTCAGTAGTGAATTGAATATGTCTGTGAATTATATATATAATCTGGGAGTAAAGCAAGAGGCAAAAACGGCGAATTTACAATAAATATAATTATGTGTGTTCTGCCCGAGAGCAGCTGCTGACCCGAAAGTTCCTGGGCAGGGTAAACCGATGGCTTTTGTCATTATCTTCAATCGGATAGAGAGGACGTCCCGTGGATGGGACCTACAGTTTAACGTGGACTCCAAACACTGATTCCGTCAGACTCCCCTTGCCGTGGAAGCGTCACCTCCCAAATTCTCGGCCAAAAATCAGTAGAAACCGTGCAAAACTCCACTTACACTCTCTTAATTTTTACTTTACAGCCACATCCAAAATGAAAATTATGGCGGAATCGCTAACTCCAAACCACTTATATCAACTTGTGTGTTTAGTACGCAAAATTAAAAATACTCGACTTTTATGAATTCATTTATAACTATGTCATTCAAGAATGTGACTTCTATATACATGGAACAAACACAAAGGGTAAATGAACAGTTCATAAGGAGTTTTGTCTGTTTGTTTACGTGGAATTTGTTTCCCATCGCTCAAGTTATATAAAAGATATCTTGCTGAAATTTAACATCAGTTCTAACTCATTTTCTGGATTGTTATTAGGAAGCTAAAATGAAAACATTGCTGTTGCAAATTTATTTAGTTTTAACACTTGTATTTTTTTTTCAGTAAAGTTCGTATTTGAAAAAGCTAACATTTGCATGATAAGGCTTAATCACAATTCTGGTCAAATTTCTCAGGCAAGCGCTGTATTTGTAATGCTCTTATATATTACATGTAGCTTGAGCCAAAATTACCTGAAGGACTTAAATATAATTTGAATTCCACGTTTTTATGTAAAGTCGTTTAGGAGACCTAAAACTATAAACTTCTATTTTCTTTTAAAACATTTATTTCGAAATTAAGAATAAATAGTTTAAAACTGAGAAATAAATCACCCTACAAATATTTCCTGTTAATTTTTCATTACATGATGATATCTTTCCTTCATGTTCGCATTGCCAAAATAAATATTTCTTACTACATTGCTTTAGCGTCGTCCATCTCTAATAAAATACGTTCTATTATAAATGATGTGCACGCTGTGTTTAAGAGTATCTTCTTAGTTAAACAATTCCGTAGTTTACGCCCAATAAACCTGCTCTTAACAGGCAGTCCCGCAACTGATTCACGGGATTAATACGCAAGATTTGTTGAAAACTTGAGAAATATGTTGGACACGTGAGAGGTTCCTGTTTCATATAGTGTCAATTTGCAGGCAAGCAAATTGCTGAATTTTACCTCTAGCAACAGGAAACGAAAATAAAATACACAAAATGAAATGAAAATCCAAAACCATTCAACATTATAACGCGAAAAGGAATGACACAGTAACGAAATACAAAAATTATAATTCGAAGCTACTCTCCATTCAAAAAATTCGAACCTAGATTGCTTTTGTAGTTCGGACGAGTGAAAATCTATGGTAAAGACAGAGCCATCTAGTAAGAAATTGTCCAAATTGATTTGGGAGACGCGAGGGAAAGAACGAGTTGTGTGCTTCTTCTCCTCGTTGTAAAATGCGTTTGCATTTTATTCAACTTACGTTTTACACTGGGTTACTGTGTATTATCGTTGATTTTTTTCTGCTGCCTTAAATTGATGTTTCATAAATAAAAAAATAATACATGATTGACCGTAATGTAGAAGTCACTAAGACCAATTTGAATTTTCTTAAAGACTTCGAAACATTATGAATAACATCATCGAGTTTAAAGCTGTTAATTTACAAACTAAAAATATATTTCACTGCAATTCCAAATAGAATGGTTAGTTATGGGTGAAGAACAAATGCGATTTTCTAAATGTGTTCGCTTAAAAAAAGTAAAGAGAAATGTGGGGATTCGAACACATAACCTTTTGCGTAGAAAGCTAACTCGCTAACCACTACACTATGGTGAATGTAGTGAAAATTATTTTCTTATTTTACTTACCCGTTAATTTTTACGTACTGAGTGTGTTTCTGTTTTATTATTATCAAATAGGATTGTCTTTTCTCTATATTATATATTATTACTATGTCTGCTATGTATGAGAAATATTCTGAAATACACAAGAAAAACACATCTATCAAAGAATCTGAGTACAAGTAGTTGAAAGTTTCCATGTGCACTACACGTATGCATGTGCATTGCGAAATTTTTGATAGTTGGAAAATTCTATTCCAGGGCCTCCAACAAGTGGGATTTATTTTCTTGAAAGATAGTACATATAAGTCCGGCGCTTTAATATATTTTTTTTTCAATATGGATATATATGGTAAAATAGAAATAAAATTATGACCAGACAAACGAATGCACGATTTGATAATACTTCCCGATTGGATTATGAAGTTTATGTCTATCTAATTAGTTTATTTTAGTTTATGATTTAATCACAGCCATCGTAGTCCAGGCAGTAACTTCAAGTACTTCAGATTCGGAATCTGTAGGAATGCGGTTGTGACTGACTATCCTGACTAAACTTTTCTATGGTTTTCTTTAGTTTGACCAGGTTAATACAGGGATGGCATCTTAAGTAAGTGCGTGACCAAAAATTTACGATTTTTACTTAACATAACCCGGCCTGATCAAAAAAATGGCAAAAGAACATGAATAAATCAAATTTAAGAAGATATTAAATATCTTCGAATACTTTATGTGATCTTTATTGTGTAATATTACCTGTACCACTGTTTTCACCAAATATTTACGTAGTTTGGCGAGGTGGCATTTCAGTACAGCAATATGAGAAGAATTCGATCTCGAACAACAGTTTCGAGAGTACTTAAGCATTGTTAAGTAGGTCTAGGCAGCTTACTGGATAGCACTGGTGAAGTCAGTGAATCGAGAAAATCAGCTGCACCTTATCAATGCACGTAAAACAAAATTTGTTAGTCGAACTATGTCAGATGTAATATGTGCATACAGAAGAATTGTTATGTAAATATGTTTAGATTGGTCTTCCTCCGTAAATGGAAACACACCAGGTGCGATGGAATTTGCCCCTTTCTCTCCTTTCTAATAACACCCATTTCGTCTAACATGTATTCAAAAGCATTATATCCATCGTCGTTGTGTATTACCAAAATGGAGGAACTCTATATTTCATATAAAGGTTTTGTTATATATTTTAGCAAATTTAGATGGAATTTGACTTCTTTTCACTATCGCAGTAGATCAGTAGTTCATCTTTCGAATGCCGTTCTTATTGTTTTGTTTTTTTACTTTCGGCTTGTGGGTTAGTAATGAACTTTACCCAACTACATAGTAGAAACACAATGTTCTTATAATTCCCTAGTATTTCGCCAGAT
Organism: Lepisma saccharinum; assembly: GCA_022664845.1. Taxonomy (NCBI): domain Eukaryota; kingdom Metazoa; phylum Arthropoda; class Insecta; order Zygentoma; family Lepismatidae; genus Lepisma; species Lepisma saccharinum. The sequence goes on along the minus strand of JAGDQP010021036.1, from coordinate 26,379 downwards.
GGGAGTCTAACTATAAAGTTTGCTGATTACGCTTGGACACTGCAATGAACATTTTGTCGGCGTAGTATTCAAGAAGTATGTTTATTGTACTTCCTTTGAAACGGTCCTTATTCCAACTGACAACAAACGCAGAAAACAATTAAAACTACTACAATACAAAGTAGTTGTTGCTAAAGAATTCCCTCTCTGGCTTAATGACAAGAAAGTTCCTTACTATTTATTCCGAAACAAATCTGTGGAACACAGATTTTTGCTCTCCAATGTAAATCCTTTTTATGTATATATCATTCCAATCAATTTGAGAAACATTATCATAATCTCAAAATCAGAGATGTTTTGTCTATTATGTTTGTCCTGTAACGTAGTAATTGGATAACATTTGACATAATATTATGTCCATGGGTTCAACGGATTTAAGATGGGAAATAGTATATAGACGGTTAAATAAATAATATAGAAACTACAAATGGCAATATAAATGTAAAAAAAACTAACTAACTCTATGGATTATGGAACTCGAAAGTTCATAGTCGCAGTAACAAACGTTCGCCATTGGATTCTATTCTGGCCAATATCAACCCAGTTATCATCAAGATCACCTACTTATAGAAGATCTCTTCTAATACTGTCCTCCCAACGACGTCTCGGTCTTCCCAATGGTCTGCTTCTATCTGGCCTTCCAACCAGGATGGCCTGGTCACCTTAGTCGTTGCGATTTCATTATTTTTACAACATCTGGAGAATCGTACAGTCCGTGGAGTTTTTCATTATGCAGTCTCCTCCATTCTCCAGTCATCTCGTCCCGTTTCGTCCTTGACTGAATCTTTCTCAAAACCTTATTTTCGAACACACGTAATTTATGTTCATCTGCAAGGGTCGTACTCAGACTTTCGCAATCGTAAAATACATTTATTACCGGCAGAATATCCGTTCTATATATTTGCAATCTCAATTTCCTTGATATTAATCGCGATGTTAGAAGTTTTTGGACTGAATAGAAACATGCGCTCCCCGAAACTAAGCGACTTTTTATTTCTTCCGTGACCTCATATTTGCTTGTTACGTATGCCCCCAAGTATTTAAGTTTGTTTAGTTTCTCTATGGCCTCATCCCTAATTATTATGTTTTTATTTCCTTCATTCCATGTGTTTCAGCTTATCATATATTTTGTTTTATCTATGTTTAGCTGTAGACATATCTCATCGCACGCTTCTACTAATACATCCGTATTGTTTCGTAGTGCATCTATATTGTCCCCTATTAAATCTACATCATTCATGTATATGAACAGTTGATTCAAACTATTCAATGATAGTCCCATTTTGTCCCCTTTAATTTTTAAAAGCGGATATTCTAACGCAAAGTTAAACAGTAGTGGTGGCAAGATATCGCCTTGTTTGAATCCGTTGCGAATCTTGAAACTATCTGACATATTATTATTATTTAGTCGTACTCTGCTTATGGAATCGCTGAGACATATCTTCACTAGTTGAACTATTTTTTTCGGGATTAAAAATCATATCAGGATACTGTATAACTTTTCCGTTTTGATAGAATCATACGCTTTCTTAAAATCAATGAAGACCTGGTGAACCGTCCCATTGTATTCCCATTTCTTCTCCAAAATTTATCTCAAGCCGAAAATCTGGTAAACATGGAACTATTTGTTCTAAATCCACATTGGTGATCTCAATTATTTAATCTGCGTATACACTTAGGCGTGTTAACAGAATATTACTTAATACCTTGTAACACGTTAGAAGTAACGAGATTCCATGGTAATAATTGAGTCCGATTTATCGCCTTTTTTTTGTAAATCAGAACTATTATTGAGGTTTTCCATTCCTTTGGGAGCTCCTCCTTTCTCCATATAGTACGTATCAATTTATATTGTTCCTTGATTAGTGCCGTTCCTCCTGTTTTAATTAATTCGGCTGGAATATTGTATATTAATGGTGATTTGAAATGTTTCAATTTCTTTACCGACATTTCGATCTCGATCTCGCTAGCTTCGGGAATCCACGGTTCTGCGGTATGGATTTAAAGTTCCTCTGTTTGTTCCCTGTTGTGTACATTAGAATGGTTGTGGAAATAACGTTAACAAAAATCTAAAAGAAAACTAAACTAGGTTGCCTGTAAGCCCTTTAATGGGTCTACCTGTCAGATGGCTGCTTTACGTTAAAGTTTTAGAGGATTACGGACCCAGTATAACGTCTCCTCATAGCCGTATGTTTGATTTTCGTGACCAGAGTCCGATACTTCTTTTATTCAAATAGCCGCTCAATTGCCCTAACGTCGAAATGTTTAACCCCCACCGAGTATCGAAAAGGGACAGATCGCACTGAAGTTGAGCGAGCTTCCGACTAGTAGCTCGACTTGCACAATCAATAAAAATATATTATCATCTCAATTTCAATACATTTATGAACTTTAACTGAAATTACAATTATTACTAAATGACCTTGTTGATTTCATTTTTTTATTTCAGTACCGTACGGCCGTAGCTTAGTTAAGAAAATGTTGACATTGCTTTGGCGAGGTTCTAGGTTTAATACCAACAGTCGAACATTGTAATGTTTTTACCTCAGTCACACTAGGTAAATGCCAGGATAGTACCTTTAACTTAGGCCATGGTCGACGTCTTCTCCATTCTTTCTACTACTGTATCTCAACCTGAGCTATAGATGCTCAAAGACCAAAAATAAAGCTTTTTTTTAAGTTGTATGGCCATTTCTTATTAGAACTAGTTAAGTAAGATAGCCTAAAGATTATATGTGGAACCTTGACTAATAAAACATATGGTTGTATTACATTTATGATTCTTTACGATTAAATGCTGTATCATAAGGCTCCTGTGAGCCCTAGATCTTTATACTGGGGTCGAAGGATGTAGCAGAGTGAAAAATAAAAGGAGAGGTTTTAAAGACATAGGTTTGCTTTCATGTCTAAGAAACGGAATTACAAATAGTAGCGCTCATAATTCACCGGACAGATTTACTCACGTCACAATGGTAGCTAACTCCAGTTAACCTATTCGTTGAAGTAAAGTCTGTAGCGAACTTGTGTCTCTGGAGGACTCAATATAACTCACTTACTGTCCTACAGTCGTTCTCAATTTTGTTCGTTCGCTTTCCCCCTTTTCGGGAAAGAGAGGCGCTTAGAAACTCCATGGGTCAGCAAATTACGAAGGGAGGGTGATGACCCATGGAACTGCAGTGCCTTGTTATTCAACGAGTCTGCCCGGAAGAGTGTTTGCGCTAGAAATACAATTATTGCAGTTTTATTACATAGTAAGTTACATATAAGGGTATTATGAGCTACCTGTTCATGTAGCTGTAAAGTCGAGCATTAGTGATTGCCCTTGTAATAGTGTTCATGTCATGAGTTTACATAAAAATGACAGGTAATCATAATAATGAACACGGAAACTTGTTCCTTAGAATGGAGAGGCATGATACGTATGATCGTCTCTTATACTGAGTATATATGGTATCAGGTTCGAAGAGCCTGGGTCCAGTTACAGTAAAGTGTGGTTGAGTGAACAGCCGTGCTGTCTGGTTTAGAGGAACGATAATTATTACAATATCTATGCGAACTAATTATTATTAAGTTATTATTTCCTTTTCCTATGCTTTATGTTTCATTTGAGATAGAAATTGGAAAAATTATTAATGTTACTATCATTTAGAAAGACTAAGCTGTGTATATTCTAAAGTTGTTGTTTAATTATTTATTTCAGTGTTCTCTAGCATAACGCAACCTCCATCCTTTGGCATATTGAAGAAGAAAACTGCAGTATATCGGAAATATAAATAGTAAATAGTTACTGTATTGCTACCAGATACACTAATCTACTAATGTTGCAAGATGTTTGCATTATTGGAGTAAAATCAAGTTTAAACATACTTTTTAATTGTAAAATATAATTTTTAATTGAATACTTTACAATGTTTATTTAATAAATCCGCTCGATAATTTTGTTTCCAATTTCCTAGAAAATGTGAATAAGTTCAGTAGCGAGGTGGTTCTTTAACAAAAAAAAGGAAGAAGGAGAAGTCGCTCCTCTAGTGATTAGTTCTTTTATTTCAAATTGAAGTTACACAAAATGTAAATGACCAAGTCCCAACTTTGGACTCTCACAACTCATGAACGGTCAGAGTCTAGGTCATACCACTTCACATGGTTACTCATAACTTCAAGTACTTCTGCCATACAAAGTTCCGTTAAAATAGGATTTATATCGTATTTCAGGTAAATAAATTAAGACTCGACTTGCGAAATTTTCAAAAAGCCACTCTGGACCTTAATATCTCGTGAATGGTAAAGGTCCAGAGCAAAGAATTTCACATTGTTACTACTAGGTCCAAGGGTTACTGCCATACCAAGCTTGGTTTAGATCGGATGTATTCCGTGTTTCAAGTATTTCATTTCACATATGATAAAAAAAAGTCATGACCGAAAATGAGGTTTCATTTCCCGAACTAAAATTTGATAGTGTTTGTAACAAGAAGCAACTTTGTATTCCACCAATCATACTGAGCAAGGTGATTTATTTAATAACCTTTTCGTGAGATCTGTTTATAGTTTTGAAGATGTATAATTTTATTTACAAATTAATTTGCTAAACGTTCGTTTTTCCGTCCAGTGTTTGCAGGTATCACCATAAAATTGTACGCAACTCATGAATCAGGAATCTCTGCAAATAATCAGAATTCATTATCACTAAAGCTCTGTTTATCATTAGAGTTTATGAGGGGAAATGGTGCAGGAAAGCGCGTATCAGAATGTGGATAACAGTGAATTAACATTGTATGTACATCCTGCTAGTTGGTTTCACTGGCTTCCCAATGAGTGACTGGGTAACCATTTAGATTCGTTACAGACGACCCCCTTCTCTCTCTCTCTCTGTCCTTTCTCTCTCTTTCGTGTGTGCCACTGCCTCTGCTTCTTCATATTCTTTCACTTTCAGTCGCTTTTAGCCTGTTTGGTTTCGTTCTGTCAAACTTATTTACTCGGTTGAATATGTCGTAGCACAATTCAAGCTCCAAGTGTTGAACACATAATGAAACATAGTTTTCAGAATAGCAACTAGTTAACAGAGCTTCCCATTCGTTCTTAGTCTTTTACAGAGAGGCACAATTACAGGGTGTTGAAAAATAGCATCAACAAAAACACCTCACGAGATTCCTGACAAGAGATTAAGAATAATGTATAGACCATTGAGGGTAAACAAATGTTGCATTCCGGCACTAACGGCCGTCGAAAGTGTGGCGAAATTAACTTAAGGGCTTAATATTTCCGATACTATTAACAATATGACGAGGTAGCATGGCACCCTCAAAGAACCTGCTCTATCAAAAAAAAAAAACAACGCATATTCCAAAATTGTATACTCATTTTTGGATAGAACAGGCCTCAAGTCTTCGATTGTACCATGCCGTCTTAGTTCTATTGTTCTATTGTATTGGAAATATCAAAGTCTAAAGTTCTTTTTCTCACGCTTCCGAAGGCCTATGGCGCCTAAAATAAGCATTTTTGTACCCACGATTGTCTATATATTTCATATTCTTATGTCAGGAATTTTATGATATGAGTTTGTCGGTGCTATTTTTCAACACCCTGTATAGTAGTATTTTAGTAAGACTAAAAGTGAAGGTATATCTCACAATAGTATAACCTAATTAAGAAAGTTCTTGTTATTCAGATTGTAATGAAGTGGTATACCTCGAATTGTACGAAATATATTGTTTGTTTCGTTTGTTACAATTAATGGACCATTAGCTTTATATTTTTGATACTCGTTTGCCAATTTACAAATTACACTCCCACAATTCTTTTGTATTGCCCTTGACAATGTGGACGAAACAAGTGTAGAATAAACATTTATTTTTCTGACCTTATAAGCCATTTGGCCAAAATCGCAACTGCTTTCTGTAGGTACATCACAAGAATATTGCTCTTGTGCTTTAACACTAGGCCAGTGTGTTTGCTTTTTCATTTCTCATGAAGGAAGTCAGCCATGAAACGAAAAGAGATTGTTTTAACTTCCAGAAAGATGTCAATGTTATTTTACAACTTCAGGATAGAGATAAAGATGTCACAAAATGACACATGCAGAAACTTTAAACAAAGTGTAGTGATTTCCCTATAAAACTGATCATGTTTCAGTTTATTTTCTCGTCCTTTGTTGCAATGTATGAACGTACTCCTGTCATCTTCCGCTGCTTTGTTATGAAGACAAAAATCGATCAAGATGGATCATCCATATTGTGGTTGTCTTTGAAGGCTGATGTGTATAAATATTTAATGAAGGAAAGAATAATGTTAGAATGATTTATTGACATTTGATCTGATTAATGGAGAGATATTCAGGTTCAACTGAATCATGGAATAATGTATAGAATGTACTTTATTATATGCCTGTTAGATATTTCTTAGAGTTACAGAGTTGAGAGAGGTTATAATTTTAAGTGACTTTTTGTGTAGATGTAACGAAGAGCTAGGATATATATTAGCCATATTACTTCTCTCTCTCTGTTTTCTCTCTCTCTCTTTCTGGGTCTGTATATAGTATATAATGGGTGATTTGTTATTACACGCCGCTGTTTTAGGAATGAATTCTCTACGGTACGAAGAAGTAAATTGATTATGTCCATCTTTGTGCAAATATGGGTAATTAAGAAGCCAGAAGCATCCAAATGACGTCTCAAAGGTAGTGACGTAGGTCTTGGCGCATTAAGAAACCATGATCGAAGTTATAACACAAGAATGTATTGATAAAACGTATGTATAGAGCAGAACTTAAAAGATTTAGAAGCTTTTCTACAGCTCCTTGAATTACAAGCGTCGCTCAAACACAACGTTTGGGAACAACTTTAATTATGCTTTGCTGAGTCTAAGGGGGTTAATCGAGATATTACGCCAATTAAAATTACGCGCACTAACTTTGGGTTAATCTAGATCCAACATCAGTGCATTTCTTAACCACGGTTAATATAACAAAATTTTATTCTATTACCATAAACAATTATTTGTGAAATATGGAAGTTCTGACTGTGATTGCCCTTTTGAAGAACTGTTAGTGAATAAACCTAGCAGATATAGATCATATGTAGAAATGTGAGATTTGTTTTTTAAAAAAAGTAGGGTAAATGCGTATGATGAGAAACGTATGTGCATCAGGTTCATTTAAAGCATGTGAATACTGATACTTGGCGAGGCTGTCAGTTCTTTCGTCTGAATTGTGATAATGTGCTCCATGCACCCACGTGAATATTTGCAGTATTTTTAAAGAAAGGACTGTATATGCCTTGTTAAAGGTACGAAATTTTTAAGTTCAGAAATTTAAGAGAGTAATTAATTTACCCACTTGTTGAAGATCTTAGTTTTATTGTTTGCTTAAAACTTACCAATAATTTATGAAGAAGGAAGTCATCAATAAAACTAATCTATGATAATATTAGGTGTTTGATTGACTGATTCGTCATTAACATTATAAGCAAGATGGTGAGCTTCCAAGGACGGTACCTAAAGTTGTTTTGTAAAGTAAGCACTAAATTCCTCCGTTCGGCAGCGACAGGTGGGAATTGAGCCAGTTATCACGCTTATAGGAAAAGACGCCTCGACCACTTCCAGGGCAATATGACATATTTTGAAAGAAGTCTATATTACCATTTTCGAAATTTTACTCCTAGCTCATAAGTCTACCTGTCCTTTCTTTTGTTAAATAACAGTTTATTTTCTTTTCAATCGTAGGATGAAATCTATAACCTTTGTCGATATTCTTGAAGTGGTTCTTTCAAAAATAAATAAATAAGTGCTTTGTTACAGAACTATGGTGTTAATTCTTATTTTGTTACGTAAATTTCAGCCTATATTTGTGACGAGTGTTATTGCTAGGGCTTGGAATTTGGCGACGTGTCATCTTTTTCCTGAAGGTTTTGGAACGATGCTGATTATAATAGAAACTCATTTCACCTTAAACTCAAACAAGTAACTTGTTTTTGTTTTTTTTACATTATACTATTATTTGTGTTTTGTAATTTTTCCCTTTACTGGTCATTTACTTGTTTTTAAGTCATTTTATTGGGCATGTTTTAAAGGATTTACTCTTATTTTCAGCATTTTCCTGCTTACCTGTAATTACATATGTGCACCCCAGAAGTCAAGAGGTCTAAGTGCAATTTCGAATAAAAGGAGTTGAAGGTAATCTTTTATATATAACCCGAAATATGTGAGACACAAAAATGTTATATTTTGTACAAATAGGCCTACCTTATATATCCAAGCACAAAATATAACATTTTCATGTCACATATATTTCATGTTATACATAAAAGATTATCCCCAAGTTGTTTTTATTCACTTAGATCCCCTTGACGTCCGGGGTGCACATATATGTTCCTCACAAACAGAAGCACATATACAGAGAGAAGTATAGAAATATATGGAAGTTCAATTATGTTGTGGACGAAAACGTTCTTCTCGTGTTGTCTCATTAGAACCATGTTGCTGAACTCACTTTATGCCCAAAAGTTTTGTTTCGTTTGCCAACCAGCCCATTCCCCGTAGCATGGAAAAAGAAAAACAAGTTTTTTTACTACTTTCCAAGAGGCATACTGCATTTTATTGCAACTCAGTTCACACGACATTTTAGAATTAACTTCTCATTTAAAAAAGAAACTGAAGGTAGAAATATATTCATAGACAGATCGAAAGTATCTTTCTTGTTTCAATAGCTGAAGCGAACTTTAAATCTGACAGGGGAAAACGTGCAGTTCAGTATTGTACTGCAATTCCGATTAAGACTGAGTTCGAAAATAGTATTTCTTAATCAGTTGCATCGACATAAACAAATATTACTTTTGTGTAATTTAGAATCTACAAATGTTTCCAGTTTTATTTTAAGTTTGAGTCATTAACTTACTGTCATGCAAATCCTAACAATACCTAAGTTAGTGAAATGTTTGTAATCCATAATAATTTACTTATAAGGTATTCCTTAAGTTACATTCATGAGCCTGAAAAGAAAATTGAGTATACTTCCATAACATTGTCTAGTATTGACTTCCTATATTCACTGCGATTTACAATGTACGTCAAGTTCCTTCCACTCGTGCAAATATCATGTCGCCTTCCTATATTCACATGGTTACATAATAGAAAATAATTTTATAGATTGTTTTTAATTTTTTTGGTCTTCTTTTCATATTTGAATGGTAATTTTGTAGGTCATATTTAGGGATATCTTAAGCCATTAAGTTCCGTGCCCTAGTTATTATAATATATAAATCAAATGTGTTAAATGAAACTAAGTATTATGTTCCCACAATACATACCCTATTAGTCAACGTGAAACAGGGATCCTTACTGTAGTCTCTACTGATGATATTCATCTTATTTTCACTCTATAGGATCTACACTAAATCATGCCTCCATAAATATTTCGTTAGTGAAACAATAATAATTTAACTCGCAATATCAAAGATGGCAATCCCTCTAAAAATCATATTTACAATACGTCGGCAAAGAAACGTGAAAATAGTTCAATTTAATTAACACTCAATTTACTTGTAAATGTGTTTATTAGGTGCCGCTTAGTGAGATTAGGGAACATACAATAATATCCGAAGTAACCTACGCGGCGCCTAATCTCCGTTGGCTATCTTTGGATTAATGATTAATGAATATTGTAGAAATAAATGAGTTAAAAGTTATAATTACTTTTGTACTACTAAAAGTAAATTAATACTATTTTTATGAATAAAATATCCATATAGTCTATCATGCTCTACTTCCTCTTCTACAAAATTGATCAAAATTTCTTATTTATTTTTTCATACCATTTTAATAAGTAATCACTCTGGCCCATCCGAATTTTGTTTTAAAATCATGAGCTTTCCTAGCTCCAGCTATGATTCAAAACCAGAGCTTGTTAGGTACTAACTTCATAACCACCACAGCCCCTGACAAAATGTACCCGACTTCGTTCCTGTTGTTTGTTGTGGGAGTACCGCATGGAATATGCTTTAAAGAAATCGTCGTGTTGAGTTGTCTCATTCGTATAGTCCTGAATAAGTTCCACTAGCTTTCTGAATATATTTTGCATATCTCCATGCATGTATTTTGGTGAATTATTGCGAAAATGTCAGAACTTGTAGTCGTGCAACGAACAAACAGGTAAAACTGGAAGTGAAATGAAAAAAAAATGTTAGTACAGGTTTACAGAAAAACATATTGAAGAAAATAGAACACGACTGAAAAAATAGTTCTCCTACGAGAATTAAAACTGGCTCTTGTGGCGATAGATGTGCACGGATGTGAACAATATGAACAAATTATATAAATAATAAAAAGTAAATAGTACATATTATGTATTTTAGATGGTGCGTAAGGTCGCCAATGAATACCACAGGAGTGACTATCATCCTAGAACTACCAGGGTCAGTCTGAAATTAGAGCATTTTATTTCTAATTCCGCGTATGCTGCTTGATGCCTATATGTCGCTACCAGAGATGTAAACTCAGTATTGAGTGACACGTACTAGAGAACAGACATTCGAAACTGAGATATTGTTGCTTAATTAGTTTGGTAGAAATGTCTTCAGAAGGATGTACAGTTTGTATAACAATTTTGCTGAATGCGTGAATGGATAATTGTGGACATTTTAAGTTTGTTGAGTAATATTCATTTTATCATTACTATCATGACATGTCGGTCTCAAGCTGAAAAAAAATATGGGTCACTGCAAATGTTGTTGGTACTTACGCGTCGGTTATGATTTAATTTTGAATTTCAAATTCCTTAATATTTGCACTGATATAAAGTGGACAGCACAGAAGTCAAATAAAATGTGATTAGTACATTAAAGTCGAATTTTAGTATAATGCCTAGATGCAGTTTTTTTAAAATCATGGGCCACTGTTGTACAGTTTGTGTGACTGTTTCAAAGAGGAAGCTGTGTGCAAAAACTGTTATGAAACAGTTCAGTGCTGAGTTAAGAAAAGCACTGTATTTATTTAGCTCGTACAATGTTAATTATTGGAACACTCTTCCAATGCACAGATGTAGCTTACGATGTACTTTTCAATTTACGAAAGTGAAAGAATTTTTATCAACCTCAAAAACTGGAAAAGTGTCCATTTTGCACCAAACCCCTCATTTATTTATTCAACTTACATTTATGGACCCTGAGGGATTATACTCCTTGGTGAGTACTCACTTGATATGGGGAAGGGGAACTCGGCCAGAGCATTTGCCTAGCTACCAAAGCTGACGCCATTTGGTGAAATTTCCAAAAAAAAACTTGGTAGCCCTCATCCAGTATGACAGGCAGGAGGAATCGAACCTTCGTGCATGAAATCGTAACTACTACATCGAGAGAGTTCGATTTTAGTTACACTTCTTACATTGTGTTGCTGATAGTTTTGGGAAATCTATTTTAGAAGTGAAATCTGAACTCCCTTTTGCTTTAACTTAGGTGCAAATAAAATCAATTCAAAAGTCTTTCCGCTTTGAACAGAAATGATTTATTTTTTTATTTTTTTTTAGTTTCCCGTAAACAAAGATTTTATTACTGCTACAGACAATAAAATCTAGAAATAGAATTCACTTATTGACACGAAGGGAATATAAATAAGTAGGAGAAAATCTCCGCTGCTTTCAAGGGATTTTGATGCTTTTGTTTCAGAAGAAAGAGATCAAAACAAGAAACATTTTTTTTCGCAGATAAACGTTGCCCGGAATACAGTAATACCTAAGGGAAATTATCTTGCAAAGGACAACAAAAGAATAGAAAAGAAAATACTCAGAGAAAGAGACACAAAAATATGAAGTTGATTTTACTATCAGTACAGAAACAGGTCTCTCTTTAGTTTTGAAGTACAAAACAGCATCTGGAAGAAACGTTATAAGTATTTCATTATTTTACTTAACCTTCGGGAATTGGAACGCACGAATTGGAAATTGCAATGTTCTACAAAACATTACATAAAAATCATGTTTCTCAAAGTAAAATCTTTATTTTAACTTCATAAATCTAATGAAATGGAAAAGCGATATTAGACAAATGTACAGAAAACATTCCATAAATAAAAATAATGACATTTTGAAGATAACTGTTAATTTGTAATGTAAATGATATTTTTAATGATTAAATATCATGTTTGGATTATGTAAAAAAATGATTTTGAAGGTATGTACTGTACGACTTCTTGGATATAAAGCGTAGGCATTCCTGTCGTAGGTATGCATTTAACCATCAATGATGACCAGTTGTTATGGACAGCAGTGACTCTAGCCTTTTCGGGGCCCTGGGCAATGACTCTTCACGGGACCCCATGAAATTACGAAACCTGGTACAATACACAAAACACCAATATATGTACAATTGTGCAAACACTGCAAAACCTGTATCTTCACTCTAAAAAATGTTGGAGTCGAGTATTGTCAAGCCATTGCTCAAGACTTATCGTTGTCGTAACGAAAAATATTGTCATATTAACGATGTGTGACGTTTCAGCAGTTACAATAAATGTTGAATCGGCATTGTTAATGAAACATTGTTAAACTTATCATCATTTTAACCAAATTATTAACAATACTGATTTGTTAGGGCGGAACTAACAATAAATGATTGTTGATTTAAGCATATTTAAAGATTAGCGTATTGTGCATGCGTACACCTTTACCATACTTCTTGTTGCGGGATGAGAGAGGAAAGTAGGTCGCCATATTTATCGCCACAACAGCAGAAAAAATGAAAAGTTACTGCGAACGCACGAACTTTGACATTTATGATGAGTTCTGGATGATAATGGTGATGATACAGATGATGATTAATATATAAACATTAATATTTAAATGTGCGAAGAAATTTACACATGTTTCTATTGCCGTTGTGAAAATGTGTATTTGTGCTGTTTATGGTTCTGGTCAACAGATGGCACCGTTTCTAGATACTAGAGGTTTATGGTTTTACACAATCGGATTATACATCAAGTCCTCCAGCGGGAAAGTTTTTATTGATTTGTTGTAATAATATTATCACTGCTGTTCCTGTTCCTGTTCGCGAATTGGTACTATAGGTTTGAAGAAGTTCAACTGGAACTTCCTCTTGTTACCCTCGTATCCACTCCATTCACATTATTAAAAGGGCATTTCAAAAATTAAACTAGATGTTACAATGTTTGTATAGTTATTAAATGAAACTGACTAGTGTACTTGACATTTAAGGTAAGTTATTAATATATCTTTTCTTTTTTCTGCATAATGAGTATTTGTGATAATTTTTTTAACAAAAATCATCAAATACTGAAGACTTGGGTTAACGTTATATGAATAGAAAGAATTTGATTACTTTACAACATCAAACGTCTAACATTAATCTCAAAAAAATAATATTATATATAAAAAATAATAAGTTCTGTACTGTAAAATGTTATTAATGCAAACACAAATTGTTGTAAGAACCTACAATACCAATAGGAATACAGCTATTACATTTCGGGTGGATTTATTGTAAATTCAACAATAAAGTATTGTTAGTTATCGTATTGTAATCTGTTGCGAACAACCATACAAGTATTGTTGAATTTACAAGACACGCTTAACAATAAAAGTTTTGTAAATGCAACCATAGAAAGTACTGGTTCCAAAATAACCACATTTTATGGTCCAATTGACCATAATATCGTTATATTTACTATATGATTTTTAGTGTGTTTGAATTGTGGGTACACCCGCATATTTTTAGAGGCAGTGGCGAACCCAGGGTTGGGTTTAGAGGGGCGGTTCATTGCTTCCCTATTCTTGGGAGGGAACAGATTAATAGAAACAAAAAAGACTTTTCATATCGGGAATTGGGGTATTGATGTACTAGAATAAAGTCCTTGTAGTGAAATACAATATCGTATACTTAGGAATCCAAACATTAGCTCTAATTAAGTAAGTCCAGATTTACAATAATAAGGCAAATATTTTTATAGTAGCTAAAGGCTTATTGTTCGGCTTTTCTTCTCGCTAAGTTCTTCTATCAAATCGCTTTGATCTAGAGTTGATGCAACGTCGTTTTGTATTCATAGATGAACGAGAGCAGACATCCGGTCTGGTGTCATGGTGTTTCTTAGATGAGCTTCTGCTTACAAAAGTTCCTCTCGGTAGACGCAACAGTAACAGTAACAGGAAACATGGTTATTATTCTCGGTGCAATATAATTGTTCGGGTAGATTTCACAGAACCCGGTTATTTACACTTATTAGGCCCACTTATTTCGACGCACTCAGAAAACAAAAGTTCGGAGAGCTTCTAAAACGTGTCGTCCACTCACTCAACCATGATCAACAAATTTCAGTTTGAAAATAAACGAAAAGCAGTAAATCAACACTAAGATTGGTTATTTATTTGTATATGATAAATAATATATTTATTTGTGTATGTATATACCATTGCAGTATTTTACGTGACTCCAGGATCTCAGGCAGGCAAAACTTCTAATTATTTGTTGGCAAGGCGGGGCCTCTCTGGGCCCATAATCTAAGCCCGCCACGAGTTATGCGATAATCTGGGACGTTTGTCCCAATAAGTTGATAACCCAAAAGAAGTTCAACCAAAACGTTAAGTTCCGAAGAATAAAAGATATATATTAACGGACTATTTACGGTAACGCTTTAGTTGTATCTTCTCTCTCACCGTGACTGACTTGGCGTCTATCTGTCAGCCTTCATCACTAGGTTACTAGACGATATCGTCAATTCCGTCGGATTCAAAAATTATTGATCATTTTTTCTTATGCAGTAAATTGTCACGTTAAGGTCAAGACTGTAAAAATGTGAGAAATAGAGTTGCTCCATGGCCATTCACCGGCAGCCAATGATTTTGCAGAAAGTTCCCAGGTTACAAGAGCGGATTCGCGTAAACGAACGAAAGGAAAATCTTGCTTGTATCGATTTCAATGGCTGGAAGACAGAATCTAGGTAATGTACCTACATAATACTGATGCAAATTTCGAGATACAAATCATTAAAACTCAATGGTTAGGTGGTCATAATAATGCGGTATATTATAATATTTCAAATGACGAAGATGTTTATATTAATGCAAGGGTAACGTTCCATTTACTACTACCATACAGAAAGTGACAGATGCCATAAACCAAGTTTAGCTCTAAAATGACGTCTCCACATTTCATTTCAATTGTGCTTAAGAACTAACTTCCTTAACACTGTGTTATTTTCGCCTTCAATCATTTCTTCAATTCCATCCTGCACTACACAATTTCTCCGTAACCAACTTAGAAAGAGGTTTATTTACATTTATTTATTGTCAAAAATAGTTTTCGACTCTCATTCTGAGTTACTGCATTCACCATTTTCTCACTACATATCTTTTCCTTCCAACAGATTTTTTCCTATCCGCCATTGACACAGACCATTAGATTCATTCACCGCTTATTGCTAGAGTGCATGTTAGTGCTAAGCAAAACACAATTCTCTAATGTTGTATTACCAGAGTTTGGCTGTCTGTGTTGTATTCTCAAATTTAACTGGTGCCTCCACCATGTTGTGTGCCCTCAAGTTCGTTAATTTTGTCATAGTTAATGTGTGTGCTTTTGAGAAATAGTGTTCACACCATGATGTGGCTGTAGTTTGTTACACCATAAAAGAGAAAGTGGTAGACAGATAACGTGGTTAGCCTAACTTTAGAATAAGATATGAAGAGTGAGTGGGAGGGAAATATAGGAATATGTGCATGAAAGGTGATTTCTCGTAAAACTCATTATTTTACATCTAACCCTCCCATTTACTCTCACGTATTTTAAAGTTTTAAAACAGTGAAGGTAAACGTACACTTTAATGGACACTTTAAGAACACGTTTCAGTTATAACTTTTAACTCAAATACAGTTCAAATGTATTGATCAAATGAGATGTTATACGTTCCCCATGATTTCGTGTAGTCATTTCTATCAATTACATTCACTAACATACACTATTTGAGAGTAAATCGCGTTTTTCGTCTAACATTGTTTATGTACAAGTGATGGACACGGAAAAACCTGAATGTTCCAGTAATGACCACCAGTGATGGACACACTGTCTAACTCAAAATTTTTTAATCAGTTATGGCTGATGTTTCGAATTTGAGTACTAAACAAGATTATATGTTGAATCCTGTTCTTCGATTATTTTATTGTTTCATGAAATTCCACTGAGTGATCATTTCGAAGGTCCTCGGTTCGAAACAAGCGGTCGACCATCCTTTCTTAGGTTCTAATGGTTGTTCTCCTCAGTCATACCAGCTAAATGGCACCTTCAACTTAGACTTGTCCCACACCTTCTTGCTTTCTTTCCCCTACCCTAACCCGGTCTGAGCCATAAAAATGAAAATTCTAAGTTGTATTGAATAGTGTCCAATACTTATACAAATCATTTAATTATTGGGCATCATCGCGTCTATAATTGGAATAAATGGTACCAAAAGATTTCCTGACAAACCTGTGGCGGGCTTAGATTATGGACCCGGCCAACAAATAATTAGAAGTTTTGCCTGTTTTAGTCCTGGAGTCACCTAAAATACTGTAGTGGTAGTTCTTCATCATATACAAATAAATAATCAATCTCAGCGTTTGTTCACAGCGTTTCGTTTATTTTCACACTGAAATTTGTTGATCATGATTGAGTGAGTGGATGCCACGTTTTAGAAGCTCTCCGAACTATTTTTTCTGTGTGTGTCGAAATAAGTGGGCCTAATAATTGTAAATAAACTGGTTGTGTGAAATCTACCCGAATAATTATATTGCACTGAGAATAATAGCCATGTTTCCTGTTACTGTTGCGTCTGCCGAGATTAGCATTTGTAAGCTGAAGCTCATCTAAGAAACACCATGACACCAGACCGGATGTCTGCTTTCGTTCTTCTATGAATAGAGAACGACGTTGCATCAACTCTAGATCAAAGCGATTTGATAGAAGAACTTAGCAAGAAGAAAAGCCGAACAATAAGCCTTTAGCTACTATAAAAATATTTGCCTTACTATTGTAAAGCTGGACTTATTTAATTAGAGGTAATGTTTGGATTCCTAATTATGCGATATTGTATTTCACTACAAGGACTTTATTCTAGTACATCAATACCCCAATTCCCGATATGAAAAGTCTTTTTTGTTTCTATTAATCTGTTCCCTCCCAAGAATAGGGAAGCAATGAACCGCCCCTCTAAACCCAACCCTGGGTTCGCCACTGCCTCTAAAAAATTGTGGGTGCACCCACAATTCAAACACCCCAAAAAATAATATAGTAAATATAACGATATTATGGTAAAATGGACTATAAAATGTGGTTATTTTGGAACCAGTACTTTTTATGGTTGCAGTTACAAAACTTTTATTGTTAAGCGTGTTTTGTAAATTCAACAATACTTTTATGGTTGTTCGCAACAGATTACAATACGATAACTAACAATACTTTATTGTTGAATTTACAATAAATCCACCCGAAATGTAATAATAGCTGTATTCCTATTGGTATTGTAGGCTTTAATATTTTGCAGTGATAATATTTTCATAGCAAATCAATAAAAAACTTTCCCGCTGGAGGACTTGAAGTCCGCCCCGCAGGTAGGCTTGGACTATCACGTTTAACTTATAAAAGTGTTAAGTTATTGACGAATCCGTCTGCTATCACTTGTAAGATACGAATCACACTATTATTTGCATAAATAAATATTCATGTTGCATTCTTTCCAAAATTCTTTAAGCAAATTTGTTAAAAAGAAGAATCCTACGTTTAATTCGACAAAGTATAACCCGATTGTGTAAAACAATAAACCTCTAGTATCTAGAAACGGTGCCATCTGTTGACCACAACCATAACAGCACAAATACACATTTTCACAATGGTAATAGAAACAGTTGTGAATTTCTTTACACATTTAAATATTAATGTTATTATATTAATCATCATCACAATTATCATCCAGAACTCATCATAAAGGTCTAAGTTCATGTGTTCCCAGTAACGTTTCATTTTTGCTGTTGTTGTGACGATAAATACGGCGACCTACTTTTCTTTGTCATCCCGTAACAAGAAGTATGGTAAAGGTACGCATGCGCAATACATTAATCTTTGAATATGCTTAAATCGAAAGTTATTTATAATTAGTTCCACCCTAACAAATCAGTATTGTTAATAATATGGTTAAAATTATGGTAAATTTTACAATTCTTCATTAACAATGCCGATTCAACATTTATTGTAACTGCCGAAACGTCACACATCGTTAATATGGCAATGGTGTTCGTTACGACAACGATAATTCTTGAACAATGGCTTGACAATACATACTCGACTCCAGCATTTTTTAGAGTGAAGGTACAGGTTTTGCAGTGTTTGCACAATTGTACATATATTGGTGTTTTGTGTATTGTACCAGGTCTCGTAATTTCATGGGGCCCCGTGAAGAGTCATTGCCCAGGACCCCGAAAAGGCTAGGGTCACCGCTGTCCATAACAACTGGTCATCATTGATGGTTAAATACATACGCTACGACAGGAATGCCTACGCTTTATGTCCAAGAAGTCCTACAGTACATACCTTCAAAATCATTTTTTTACATTATGCAAACATGATATTTAATCATTAAAATATAATTTACATTACAAATTAACAGTTAACTTCAAAATGTCATTATTTTTATTTTTGGAATAATTACTCTACATTTGTCTAATATCGCTTTTCCATTTCATTAGAATTATGAAGTTAAAATAAGGATTTAACTTCGAGAAACATGTTTTTTATGTAATGTTTTGTAGAACATTACAATTTCCAATTCGTGCTTTCCAAATCCCGAAGGTTAAGGAAAAATAATGAAGCACTTATAACGTTCCTTCCAGATATTGTTTTGTGCTTCAAAGCTAAAGAGAGACCTGTTTCTGTATTGATAGTAAAATCAAATTCATGTTTTTGTGTCTCTTCCTCTGAGGATTTTCTTTTCTATTCTTTTGTTGTCTTTTGCAAGATAATTTCCCTTAGGTATTACTGTATTCCGGGCAACGTTTACTGCCCAAAAAAGTGTTTCTTGTTTTGATCTCTTTCTTCTGAAACAAAAGCATTAAAATCCCTTGAAAGGAGAGGAGATTTTCTCCTACTTAATTATATTCCCTGCGTGTCAATAAGTGAATTCTATTTCTAGATGTTATTGTCTGTAGCAGTAATAAAATTTTTGCTTACGGAAAACTAAAAAATGAAAAAAGAAATCATTTCTGTTCAAAGCGGAAAGAATTTTCAATTGATTTTCTTTCCACCTAAGCTAAAGAATAAAGGAGTTCAAATGAAACTCCTAAAATAGATTTCCCAAAACTATCAGCAACACAATGTAATAGCTGTGACTAAAATCGAACTCCCTCGATCTAGTTGGTTACGGTCGTTGATTTCATGCACGAAGGTTTGATTCCCCCTGCCTGTCATACTGAAAGAGGGCTACCAAGGTTTTTCGAAATTTCACCAAATGGCGGCAGCTTTGGTAGCTGGGTAAATGTTCTGGCCGAATTCCTCTTCCCTATGTCAAGTGAGTACTCACCAAGAAGTATAATCCCTCAGGGATATGACTATCATTAACCATAGCTGTTTTTCGGGTCCATAAATATAAGTTGAATAAACAAACAGTCACAAAAACTGTAGAAAAGTAGCCCATGATATTTAAAAAAAAACTGCATCAAGGCATTATACTAAAATTCGACTTTAATGTAGGTACTAATCACATTTTATTTGACTTCTGTGCTGTCCACTGTATATCAGTGTAAGTATTAAGGCATTTGAAATTCAAAATTAAAGGATAACTGACGCGTAAGTATTGCCATTATCAAAATTTGCAGTGAGCCTTATTTTTTTCTCAGCTTGAGACATAGACATCACGATAGTAATGATATAATACATATTACTCAACAAACTTAAAATGTCCACAATTATTCATTCACGCATTCAACAAAATTGTTATACAAATTGTGCATGATGGTCTTAGTGATCCTTCTGAAGACATTTCTACCAAATTAATTAAGTAGCAATATCTCACAGTTTCGAATGTATGTTCTCTAGTAGGTTTCACTCAATACTGAGTTTACATCTCTGGTAGCGACATATAGGCATCAAGCAGCGTGCGCGGAATTAGAAATAAAATGTTCTAGGTTCTGGCTGACCCTGATGGTTCTAGGATGATAGTCACTCCTGTGGTATTCATTGGCGACCTTACGCACCATCTAAAATACATAATATGTACTTCATATTGTTCACATCCATGCGCATCTATCACCACAAGAGGCACCTTTTATTCTCGTAGGAAAACTATTTTTTCAGTTGTGTTCTAGTTTCTTCAATATGTTTTTCTGTAAACCTGTACTAACATTTTTTTTTATTTCACTTCCAGTTTTATCTGTATGTTCGTTGCAGGACTACAAGCTCTGATATTTTCGCAATAATTCACCAAAATACATGTATGGAGATATGCAAAATATATTCAGATAACTAGTGGAACTTATTCAGGACTATACGAATGTGACAACTCAACACGACGACATTTTTAAAGCATACTCCATGCGGTACTCCCACAACAAACAACAAGAACGAGATAGGGTACATTTTGTCAGGGGCTGTGGTGGTCAGCCTGAAGTTAGCATCTGACAAGCTCTGGCTTTGAATCATAGCTGGAGCGTGGAAAGCTCATGATTTTGAAACATAAAGTTTTAATGGGCCAGAGTGATTAGTTATTAAAATCGTAAGAAAAATAAATGATCAATTTTGATCAACTTTTTAGAAGACGAACTAGAGCATGATAGACTAAATCGATATTTTATTCATAAAAATACCATTAATTTACTTTGTGACAGTACAAAAGTAATTATTTATCTTTTAACTTTACATTATTAATTAATCATTGATCCAAAGATAGCCAACGGAGATTAGGCGCCGCGTAGGTCACCTCGGACGTAATTGTATGTTCAATAATCTCACTAAGCGGCACCTAATAAACGCATTTAAAACTAAATTGGTTGTTAATTAAATTGAACTATCTTCACGTTTCATTGCCGACGTATTGTAAATATGATTTCTAGAGCGATTGCCATCTTTGATATTGCGAGGTAAATTATTATTGTTTCACTAACGAAGTATTTATGGAGCCATGATTTAGTGTAGATCCTATAGAGTGAAAATAAGATGAATATCATAAGTAGAGACTACGGTAAGGACCCCTTTCTCACATTGAACTGACAAATAGTGTATGTAATGTTGGAATATAATACATAGTTTGAATTTAATAAATTCGATGTATATATTATAAAAGCTAGGGCACGAATGGCTAAAATATCCCTAAATATGAAATACAAAATGACCATTCAAATACGAAAAGAAGACCAAAAAATTAAAAGCAATCTATAAAATTATTTTCTATTACGTAACCATGTGAATAAATTATCAAGGCGACAGGAGTGAAAAAGCTTGTTTTTTTCTTTTTCCATGCTACGGGGAATGGGCTGATTAGCAAATGAAAAATAACTTTTGGGTATAAAGTGAATTTGGCAACACGGTTCTAATGAGACAACATGAGAAGAACGTTTTCGTTCACCACATAATTGGACTTTTCATTACTTCCATATATTTCTATACTTCTCTCTGTATATGTGCTTTTGTTTGTGAGAAACATATATGTACACCCCGGAAATCAAGGGGGTCTAAGTGCATTTTCGAATAAAACAAGTTGGGGGTATTCTTTTATATATAACCTGAAATATGTGTGACACAAGAATGTTATATTTTGTGTTTGGATACATAAGGTATTTTTGTATAAAATATGACATTTTTCTGTCTCACATATTTCGGGTTATACATAAAAGATTACCTTCAACTCCTTTTATTCGAAATTGCATTTAGACCCATTGACTTCTGAGGTCCAGATATGTAATTACAGGTAACCAAGAGTAAATAATTTAAAACATGCCCAATAAAATGACGTAAAAACAAGTAAATGACCAGTAAAGGGGAAAATTACAAAAAAAAAACAATAGTGCAAAGTAAAACAAAACAAATTATTTGCTTCAGTTTAGGGTGCAATGAGTTTCTATTATAATCAGTATCGTTCCCAAACCGTCAGAGAAGAGATGACACGTCGCCAAATTCCAAGCCCTAGCAATAACACTCGTCACAAACATAGGCCCAAATTTACGTAACAAAATAAGAATTAACTCTATAGTTCTGTAACAAAGCAGTTCTTTATATTATTTTTATAATAACAACTTCAAAGAAATCGACAAAGGTTATAGATTTCATCCTACGATTGAAAAGAAAATTGAAAAAAAAAACCTATTATTTAACAAAAGAATGGACAAGCAGACTTATGAGCTAGGAGTAAAAATTCGGAGAAGGTAATATAGACTTCTTTCAAACCACCTCATATTGCCCTGGAAGTGGTCGAGGCGTCTCTCCCTATGCGCGTGATCACTGGCTCAATTCCCGCCTGTCTCTGCCGAACGGAGGCGTTTAGAGCTGACTTTACAAAACAACTTTAGGTACCGTCCTTAGAAGCTCATCATCTTGCTTAGAACGTTAATAACGATTGAATCAATCAAACACCTAATATTATCATAGATTACATTTTTGCTGACTTCCTTATTCATAAAGTATTGGTAAGTTTTAAGCAAACAATAAAACTAATATCTTCAACACCAGGGTAAATTAATTATTCTCTTAAAATTCTGAACTTAAAAATTTCGTATCTTTAACAAGGCATAAACAGTATTTTCTTTAAAAATACTGCAAATATTCACGTGGGTGCATAGAGAAGATTATCAGAATTCAGACGAAAGAACTGACAGCCTCGCCCAAGTATGCCAATCATTATTGACGTGGTTTAAATGAACCTGCTGCACATACGTTTCTCATCATACGCATTTACCCTACTTTTTTTCAAAAACAAATCTCACATTGCTACATATGATCGATCTCTTCATGGTTTACTCACAAACAGTTTTTCAAATAATGTCGCTACTTTTAGAGGACAATCACAGTCAAAGCGACATAATAACATATGCAGGGGATTTTGTATATACACTTCAATATTTCAGAAATAATTGTTTATGGTAATAGAATAAAATTTTGTTATATTAACCGTGGTTAAGAAATGCATTGATGTTGGTTCTAGATGAACCCAAAGTTAGTGCGCGTAATTATAATTGGTGTAATATCTCGATTAGCCCCTGTAGACTCAGCAAATTATAATCAAAGTTGTTCCCAAAGGTTGTGTTTGAGCGATACTTGTGATTCAAGTAGGTGTACCTACAATGAACTGTAGAAAAGCTTCTAAATCTTTTCCGTTCTGCTCAATACATACCTTTTACCAATACATTCTTGTGGTATAACTTCGATCATGATTTGTTAAGGCGCCAAGACCTACATCATTAACTTTAAGACGTCATTTGGATAATTCTAGCTTCTTAATTATCCATATTTGCACAAAGATGGACATAATCAATTTACTTCTTCCTACCGTAGAGAATTTCTTCCTAAAATATCGGCGTGTAATAACAAATCACCCGTGATATACTATATACAGCCCCAGAAAGAGAGAGAGAGAGAGAGAGAACAAAGAGAGATAAGTAATATGGCTAATATATCTCCTAGCTGTCCGTTACATCTACAAAAGAAGTCACTTAAAATCATAACCTCTCTCAACTCACTACTCTGTAACTCTTAGAAATATCTAACAGGCATATCATAAAGTACATTCTATACATCATTCCATGATTCAATTGAACCTGAATATCTCTTCATTAATCAGATCAAATGTCAATAAATCATTCTAACATTATTCTTTCCTTCATTAAATATTTACACACATCAGCCTTCAAAGACATCCACAATATGGATGATCCATCTTGATCGATTTTTGTCTTCATAACAAAGCAGCGGAAGATGACAGCAGTACGTTGACACATTGCAACAAAGGACGAGAAAATAAACTGAAACATTATCAGTTTTATAGGGAAATCACTACGCTTTGTTTAAAGTTTCTGCATGTGTCATTTTGAGACATCTTTATCTCTGTCCTGAAGTTGTAAAATAACATTTACATCTTTCTGGAAGTTAAAACAATCTCTTTTCGTTTCATGGCTGACTTCCTTCATGAGAAATGAAAAAGCAAACACACTGGCCTATGTTAAAGAACAAAAGCGATATTCTTGTGATGTACCTAGAAACAGCAGTTGCGATTCTGGCCAAATGGCTTATAAGGTCAGAAATATAAATGTTTATCCTACACGTGTTTCTTACATATTGTCAGGGGCAATACAAAAGAATTGTGGGAGTGTAATTTGTAAATTAGCAAAGGAGTTAAATACTGTCAAGAACCAAAAATATAAAGCTAATTGCCCATTAATTGTAACAAACGAAACAAATAATATATTTCGTACAAGTCGTGGTATACCACTTCATTACAATTTTAATTAGGCTATAATATTGTGACTTATACGTTGACTACACAGGGTGTTGGATAATAACACCGACAAAACATATGACTTTCGTGACATGAAATGATGAAAAATATAAACAATCGTGGGTACAAAAATGCTTCTTTTAGGCGTCATAGGTCTTTGGAAGCGTGAGAAAAAGAACTTTAGACTTTGATATGTTCCATACAATAGAACTAAGGCGGCATGGTACAAGAAGATTTGAGGCCTGCTCTATCCAAAAATGAATCTAGAATTTTGAAATATGCGTTTTTGGATAGAGCAGACTATTTGAGGGTACCATGATACCTCGTTATATTGTTAATAGTATCGGAAATATTAAGCTCTTAAGTTAATTTTGCCACACTTTTCGACGGTGTTTAGCGCCGGAACGCAGCATTTGTGGACCCTCAATGGTCTATACATTTTTCTTAGTCTCTTGTCAGGAATCTCGTGAGGTGTTTTTGTTGATGTTATTTTTCAACACCCTGTAATTGTGCCTCTGAATAAAAGACTAAGAAAGATTGGGAAGCTCTGTTAACTAATTGCTATTCTGAAAACCATGTTTCATTACGTGCTCAACGCTTGGAGCTTGAATTGTGCTACGAGTAAACCAGTTTAACAGAACGAAACCGAACAGGCTAAAAGCGAGTGAAAGTGAAAGAATATGAAGAAGCAGAGGCAGTGGCACACACGAAATGGAGAGAAAGGACAGAGAGAGAGAGAGAGGGTAAAAGGGTCGTCTGTAACGAATCTAAATGGTTACCCAGTCACTCATTGGGAGCCAGTGAAACCAACTAGCAGGATGTGTATAGAATGTTAATCCATTGTTATTTACATTCTGATACGCGCTTTCCTGCACCATTTTCCCCTCATAAACTCTAACGATAAACAGAGATTTAGTGATAATGAATTCTGATTATTTGCAGAGATTCCTGATTCATGAGTTACGTACAATTTTATGGTGACATCTGCAACAAATGGACAGAACAACGAACGTTTAGCAAATTAAACTGCAATTTTATTTACAAATTAAATGCTACAACTTCAAAACTACAAACAGACCTCACGAAAAGGTTATTAAATAAATCGCCTTGCTCAGTGTGATTGGTGGAATACAAAGTTGCTTCTTGTTACAATCAGTATCAAGTTTTAGTTCGAAAAATCAAACCTCATTCTCGGTCTTGACTTTTTTCTTATCACATGTAAAATAAAATACTGGAAATACGGAATACATCCGATCTTAACCAAACTTGGTATGGCATACCTTGAGCATAGTAGTAACTATGTGAAGTTCTTTGCTCTGGACCTTTACCGTTCACGAGATATTAAGGTCCAGAGTGACTTTGTGAAAATTTATAGTCGTTTTTTTTAAATTTATTTACCTGAAATACGATATAAATACTATCTTAACCGAACTTTGTAAGGAACCATGTGAAGTGGTATGATCTAGACTCTGACCGTTCACGAGTTGTGAGGGTCCAAAGTTAGGACTTGGTCATTTATATTTTGTGTAACTTCATTTTACAATAAAAGAACTTGAAAAGATCACTAGAAGAGCGAATTTCCTTTTCTTTTTTTTTTTTTTGTTAAAGAACCACCTCGTTACTTAACTTATTCACATTTTCTGGAAAATTGGAAACAAAATTATCGAACGGAATTTATTAAATAAACATCGTAAAATATTCAATTAATAATTATAATGTTTAAACTTGATTTTACTCCAATAATGCAAACATCTTGATACATTAGTAGATTAGCGTATTTGGTAGCAATACAGTAACTATTTTCTATTTAGATTTTCGATATACTGCAATTTTCTTCTTCAATATGCCAAAGGAGGGAGGTTGAGTTATGCTAATGAACACTGAAATAAATAATTAAACAAC
>JAGDQP010021035.1:13166-32339 GCA_022664845.1 Lepisma saccharinum | reverse complement strand
TGAGTTCCTCCGTCACTTGCGCCGCAGTGGCACGACGGTTCCGCGTTACAATGCGCTTTAATACCCGGCGTGCATTGTCACTGATGCTTTTCTTCCGCCCACTGTTCCGCTTCCCCGGTGTGGTTTTCCCTTGTGTTGTGTAGGCCGTCATCACCTTCGACACTGTCCCTGGCGACACACCTAACACACTAGCCACTGCCGTCCACTCACTCCACATAACCGCGGACCAACAATTTGCCCTCTTTGAAACTCTGAGAGGTCTCCCATTTTACACTACCTCCGTCTGCTGCAGCCACTGCACACTCCTGTTCCACGACGCCTGACATAGTATGGAGACCGACCTAACACACCACCACCAGCAGTCCGGCGCTGCGGTCGCCACGACACCACTGCCAACCCATACATCTGACGTGTTGGAAACTACAGGTGTTTCCATTATTCTGATAAGCATCTGTACAAGTATCCATCTTGTCTCTACCGATTCTGAGACTTTTGGTTCGTTCCGGTGTGTTCCACCTCGAGGAGGAGGTCCTATTTAAGAAAGTCGTTTTTGAAACTTATTTCTTTTAGGTTTATTCAGTGAATTATTGCTGGCTCATTTTGACTTTAAATATACAAGTATCCATCTAGTCTCTACCGATTCTGAGACTTTTAGTTCGTTCCGGTGCGTTAGACCTCGAGGAGGAGGTCCTATTTAAGAAAGTCGTTTTTGAAACTTATTTCTTTTAGGTTTATTCAGTGAATTATTGCTGCCTCATTTTGACTTTAAATATACAACTATCCATCTTGTCTCTAACGATTCTGAGACTTTTGGTTCGTTCCGGTGCGTTCCACCTCGAGGAGCCCAGCAGGAAAATGAAAAATCTTATTTTTCTCAAAAAACATTTATCACTTTTAGCAATTAAATATTGTTTTGATAAAAAATTGAAGATCCTTTCTAAATTAATTGTGGATCCTTTTCACTTAAGTATATGAATAAATTTTATTTTTGCTCTTTTTTCTATTAATGTTCTTGTTTCTTCCATATTAAAATTTAGTTATTACTTTATCATGTACTAGAATTAACAACACTTAAAACTCTGTTACTGGACGTACACTACAACTGAAACGCTTGAGCTACTCCTATCTGTGTGTATAAACGGCATTTAGTGGTTTGCAACACTAGCGAAATGTGACGTGTCGAAGCCACCCGCTGGGAAAAACGTTTTCAGAGTTCGAAAAATCGTTTTTAACTTCCACGACCTTTTAATAATAAATTGCGAAATTGCGCCATTACGAAATTACGAGTAGCTCTCCTGAATCCTGTTTCTCTGCTCCTCACTAGTTACGTCCCTGCTGTAGCTCAGCCTGTTTATGTTGGAAATAAATAAATAAATAAATTCATTTTCCGCCGAAAAAAACACTTCATAATTAAAATCTTTTAAATAAAAATATTATATTTTTCAATTACTTACTGAAGTATAAACGTCTCATTGCATCTCTTCCATGAAAGCAGCCCCTGGATCTGTTCTGTATAGTGTTTTAAAGGCCGGGAGAAAACCGGAAGTTTTGAAAAAAAAAGCCAGGAAAAATTGTTTTTTTCCACGAAGTAAAAAAACTGTTGTTTTATTGACGATTTTTTTTCCTTTTCATCTCCAATATCTACTACTTAACACACCTAATGCATTCAATCGGATTATCTTATGTTAAAACATGTACAAAACACTTATGTCATTAGCACCCTTGTACATGAGAGAAACGTTCTGTTCCCTTCTGGCCCTTAGGCATCTTTGTCTCAGACCCAGAAAACACATTTTGCTTCAAAACTTTGTCAGACGCGGTCCCATTGTGTATTTTTTTCTATATATATGTTTTGAACATCAACTAACCTTTTAACTATTTCATTGATCAAAAAATGTTGTCAGGGACCCCGTAAAAGTAAAAAAAAAACGTTCTTTTCCTAAGTAGCACGAAAAATTGAATAAAAACAAACGTTTTTTTCCGGCTACCAATTTTTCCCGTTTTTTTTAAAACACTACGTCTGTCGCATCTTATGGACCAAGTTTTTAATACCTCTTTAATACAATAGTTTCCTGGTGTGTTTCTTAGGTAAAGCTCTGGCGCCGAAACGTACGGCGCCGAAACGTTACTGCGCCGAACCGGCGGCGCCGAACTGGTAGCGCCGAAACGGAGGCGCCGAACTGATCGGGTCCCAAGTCCATGTGACTAGAATATTTAAACAGAAGACTTGGTGTATCAAATTGTGTTAACAGGAAGATAATGTTCGATGATAGATTTACTCGAAGAAAATCAGAGACTGACAGATTTGAAGATAAAAGTTCAGTGCAAAGTCCACCATATGCTTCAAGTTAATGTACTGATTATATAGTAGTGTGAGAGCTGGTGACAAACTGGCAGAGGAAAAAGATTAAGAACCTCTATACGTTAATACCTTGTTTTGATATTCAAGAAGCTCGGAAGTTAGGAAACTATCCACTGGTTGCTGAGAAGCGTCTGGGACTGAAACTTTCTGTAGCTCTGGCAAGGCGACGGTTAGTAGTAGCGCCACTGCGTAAGTAAGTCGAAGACTAAGGTACACTAATCCCTTGCAAGACCTTACCCAGCGTGTAACAATTTTAAATAGAATTTGCTTCGAAGGGGATTAGTACCGATGGAATGAGGAAATGCAAAGAAGTCTATATACATTGGAGGAAATGTACCCTTAGCACAGAAATAAATACGGAGAGAGTCGGCGAATGTAGCAGAGACTGTATTGCGACTCTATTTTGAATTTGTAAGCAGGCAAACGAAGAAATGAGTCGTCAATTATCGCTTTGGATCCCCGAGAGTAGGACGGATCAAGAATACCACAAAGCAGGGCTGTATTTTATTTTTGAGATTTGATTTGTGAGCAACCAAAGTCTCACAATAACACTCCATAGGGAAGATCAGTCGTTTTAACTTCAACATTAAGCATCAGAAGATAGTTTCTATTTTCCACATTTGTGATTATGTTGAAAAGTGTCCAGTACGTGTTTACGTTTGGAAGTAAAATAATTTCTCATATAGACGAATCTTTTGCTGAAAAGCAGGGCAGAATTATTATCTTCATCTGACATGGAAAGTTAAATGATGTTATATTGATAATGTCGAACCTGAAATTATTTTTCAAGTATTCTTATTGAGACTTGAGACTTCGTAATACAATATTCCCATCAAGAAACTCATTATTGGCAAGATTGCAACATTCGTAGAAGGACAGTAGGACATTCCAGTGAAATAAGTTTGATAACATTCACAGGTTTTACAAATAGGTAGTAGAGATAAAAGCCTTTAGTTTTAAGAGACGGTATCATAATAAAGACCTTAGTGTGTCAGAGTAAAACGGACGTTTACATTTACAGTGGTAGTCTATAAATCTTACATTTAGGTGAGAAACGTTATGCAGTTGATTCGTTAACTGACGATAATAACGAATGGTGTTTAAAAGTCCCACCAGACTGTGAAAGCAAGTGATATAATATAGCGAAGTGAATAATTTTTTATTTGATATTTATGTCAGTAGACAGCGATTCTTTTAGTGCAAACGTTACAAAGTTGTTTAGTATCCATTCCCTTAGTGAGAGTGAAATACATTCTCCGAAACATTAATGAAACATATATATACTTTACGTGCAGGAAAAGCTAAACTTTTAAGATAGAAATCTTCAAGAGAGATATCTGAAATCGTATATAGAGTATTAATACAGGCGAGAAACCAATCATCAGCGATTAAGTAGAATTCTTTTCACACGTAGAATTCATAAAATTTATCCGAGAAATAGCGCATTATCATTACAATAATCAAAGGAGATATTAAACAAAAAACATCATTGTTTAAAAAGTTTACTCAGTATAAGAAATATAAATTTGAATTTGCGTTTTGTGAACTATATATAAATATTTTATACACATTCGTTCATACTTATTCAGCAATATTTTATACGTCATCGAGTGAAGTATTGTTAAAGTATGGATGATTGCAAATTTGTTTGATAATAAAACAGGAACGTTCAGACTCAAGAATAATTTTCAAGGATCAAGTATATTTCTTTACAGCATTCTCAAGATCACAATATTAGATATAAGTGAGTATGTCTGTGAGTACTTAAATATAGGTCTTGTAGAAAAGGGAAATGATAATCCAGGATTCCAAGATCTTATATTTGGAGGTGTTGACATTAGTGAAAGCGGTGTCGCAAAGCCTCTATGTCTGTCGTAAATTGTAAGGTACTTTTAACAAGCGATCCCTGACGCCACAAAGTGTGAGTGATGTTGCAGGAAGATCAGAACAATTACAGAATTAAATCTACTTTCTGTGCAGCAATAAATTTGGTTAACGAATGTTTAATTTTATGGTCAAAAGTGAAGCAATACAAGTTTCTTCTCACCGTAAACAACTTTTGTTAAATTTTCATTTCTTTCTTAGTAAAAATTACGTGGAATATTTTAAAATAGCTCAACGAGAAACCATATTAGATATACTCATGCCCTCATAATGGTTTTATATGAGAAAAGTTGTTTTATTTCTTTTAATTTTGTATGTTGCGTTTTTTTGCACCTGGGTGTATTTGTATAGATTCGTACATATCGTTACGTGCTATTTTGATTAAGTTTCCCACATATCAGACTAATATTCTCATATTTTTAAATACATTGGAGGCAATCAAATTAGATTATGAATAGGTCTACAAGTTGATGGAATAAAATATGAAATTTAATATCCGAGAACAGTGAAATAGAACTGAAAATGTTAGGTAAACTTCAATTATGCTTAATGAAAGCTGGAATATCACATTGCTGGAAATTTTACACTTTTAAATTTAATTTTGTTCTCAGGGAACAAAATGAATCGTATGATATTCGAGCTTATCAATTTTAAAGCGTTTGCTAATAGGAATCCAGACATTTTATTCATATACCGACACTGGTAAAACAACACGCGCCCACTCACTCTACACAGACAGCAGCACATGTTGCTTGGACATGTGACAATCACATTTTACGGCATTTTCCACATTCACCAGAATTAGGCGTCATCAAAGTCCGCTTAGCAAGGAAAGCACTTTCAAAGTGATGCTGAAATCATTTCTACCACTGAATCTTGGTTTTCATATCAAAGGCTCACTTTCCACGAATCTGTATCGAACTTTGGGAGAAACGTTCACTTTACACGGAGAAAGTCTAAGTTTTGAGAGAGAGACGTTCTTGACTACCAATCATAAGTCAATATCACACCCCGAAAGCTTCTGGAGAATAAAAGGTAAAGCTAATTGCACTAGCGGTAACAGCACTATACTTACGTCCGTGCTAATCGAAAGTGTCTGGGTACAAGTAATGAAGGCACTGTGTAACGCATTCAGTGTCAATGGTACCAAAACTCGGGACTTCGTTGTCAAGTGTGTGGCTTCTCCCGTTTATTATTGCTAATTACATTTGAAACGTCAGGTTTGAGAAGGGAATAAAGACCAAAAAATAAAAATGACTTTTTGTTGCCAAATAAATAAGTCCTTGCTACACATATAATTGCAAAGAAGATAACGAGAAATATTTTGAAAAGGAAAAACATTCTGTGACTAAAACGAGAAACAGTCGTCTACATCTATGAAATAAAGAGTGATTTGGTTACCTTTCACACACATCCTGAAGACGTGGCGAAACGGGAACCCGATGAAGCATGTAGCCTGCTTTGAATACGAAATCAGGAGGTGAGTCCTAACAACAGATTTTCATTTGGGCAGTGATGCATGCGGTGGACAGAATAGAAAAAAAAAAACTTGATTTGTTTTCTGCTCGTCGTACAGTAGCAACAGGGTGCTTTGAACAAATTTTCCAATATTTCCCGATACATGTCCAATTCTTCTTGCAATGTGACAGGAATTTCGATACCGTGAAACGAAAAATAAGAAAGAAAGATCTGCTATACGCCACATGAATACAATGACTTATGCGAACGGCGACAAACACCCGATACTCTGTGATATAGTCGTTTCTTCCGAGCGCATACTGAACTTCAAGAACTAGTGGCCTAAATTTTATAAGAAGTCCGCTAAATCTACGGATAAAAATTGGTATCAAATTATTATAGCCAAGTGAATTATTGTACGATAGCAGGATATGTGAAAGCATCAAAAGCTTTTTCCTAGAGAAACCAAGCGCAGGTATAGAGCTGTCCCTACAAATCCAGCCAATACAGCCAAGGTACCTACTAGCGACAAGAAACTAACTAATGTGAATAAAATCCTTCCTTATATTCCTACTTAGAAGAAAATGCTCTATGATAGGCATGGTACCGAGACCGAGACTGGTCTTGGTCTCGTCTCGAATTCGAGACCAAGACCGCGACTAAGGTTCAGGAATCGAGACAAGACCCAGACTCGATGCGTCGACAATTACTCGAGACGATACTAAGACCGTGACTTATCCATCGAGACTCGAGACGACACCGAGACTTTCCTGTCGTGACTATAAGGTTTATTTTCATGAATGTTAATTCATGAATGATAATATTAATTTAATATTTTTGTTCATGTTGTTTCATACTAGAAGAAACCTCGTGACAATTAACATCATTCTGATAAATTTTATTTAACATGTTATGTTGTAGTTTTAAAATATGACTATAAGTCATATACGTAGTCAGTTATCAATGTCAAACTATTTTCTGTTGTCTTCCAATAATCATATAAAAGTGTTGGAAATTGATTTGGGGACGGACAAATACAGACATTTATTTTCTTCTGCGAATTTTC
Organism: Lepisma saccharinum; assembly: GCA_022664845.1. Taxonomy (NCBI): domain Eukaryota; kingdom Metazoa; phylum Arthropoda; class Insecta; order Zygentoma; family Lepismatidae; genus Lepisma; species Lepisma saccharinum. The sequence goes on along the minus strand of JAGDQP010021035.1, from coordinate 25,569 downwards.
ATTCCCATGCTTTCTCCCTGGTGTCCTTTACTTCTGTTGACACTCTCCCAATTATATCAGCCTCTGCTAGGCTGATTCCCTAAAGACTGTAAACATACGTCAAGAAGCCAAAGTGCCTAAATTGTAATATAGATATTTTCTTTACACCGTTTACTTATTATATTTTTTTAAAAAATGGAAAGATCTTTGCAATACTAACCGGTGCCTTAGAAAAGATGGAGACAATATATATTTCTATATGTATATGGAAACAAGCAAGTCGGAGCTCAGTCGCGGGACACTTTAACTATCTTTGTAGCTCTGGTAGTTCCTGATTTAAAGGTTGTCGACAGACAGGCATAGTAATTGATAAGGCTTCCCAGCACTTCTTGAAACCTAAAACCTAAATGTTGTGTAAAGTTTCCCATAGGAACTTCATAGTTTCTGCAGAGGAAATTCTGCACAGCCTACCACGTAAATATACCTGTATATTCGATAAAAACAGTATTGTTTTTTTATATATATAAAAAATCAAGTGAGGCGGAGCGAGCGACAAATTTAGATTATCTATATGTCGTTGGTGAAGTTTCGCCGAGACCTCCCGAACAAAAACTCAACCACCTTCGTAGCCCTAGTAGTTCCTGAGTCGAAATTTGTTGACAGACGGACATAGAGGGATATAAGATTGTACATAGTATGCCTTAGGCATATTAAGCTATGCTTTGCTAGGATTTTTGGAATGACATTCACATTTATATCTAATAACACGGCTTATTTGAAATACGAATGTGTTTATTTCAGTTTATAAGGTTCGCAATACGCTATTTGAATGTAGGGTCTACCGGGAACACACTTCACTCTTTTCTTTTTGCTTTAATGTATGGACGTGCAGCAGTAATTCATACATATGAGTTGGTTCTTTAAATCAATCAAGAGCAGTATTGTGAACTAATATATTCATGTGTCTGTGGAGTTCGGTAAATGCTATTTTCAATTGTACAAAAGTTCAAAATAAGCAAACATTTTGTCACGTCCTGTACACTGTTAAAGATTTTGCTAACGTTTCTAGGAATTCTAAGTGAAGTTTTGCAGAATTTTTAGAATTTCATGTTGTTTCACTGTAATGGAGGAGAAACTCAGATATTTTTTATGATTATCTGGACATTTTTCTTTTTCAGTTCTGCACATGTGCAGAATGAGAAAACTATTTCTTATCGTAGATGTGCATGCAATGTTGATCAAGAGTTTGCTGCCACCATTTTGTCAGTTCTTATTTTGGTAGAAATGGAAAATATTTTGAGTAAATGGGAATTCCGAACCCTAATTGACAATCACATAAATGATTAAAATGTGGTGTAAGTCGTGGGATCAATTTTGTTTTCTTTGGGATTAAGCCTACATAATTCTAACTCTTTATACTATTTTCTTTTAACTGGAATTTTAGAACAGTCAATACGACCCTGGACTTCTAACTAAGGAACCCGTATTCAAATCTCCTTAAGACAGTGTACGTTCATTCATTTCTATAAATATGGTAGAAAATTTAAATTTACTAAAATGTAAATTTTTCGTTTTTAAGGTAACAGTTATTCAGTTAATTTAAATATAATTTAGAAATAGCAAAACGTAAATGTTACGTATACCAATTTCGTAGTTTGTGGTATAACATATATCCGTTTCCATAATAGAAATATGATCATGTATCTCACTTATTGGTATTCTACATATTCTAACTAAAGTTTTATATTACTTTAAAATCGTAATGTTTTTCTCTCTATTTCAGAATATTATTTCTAATCTAAACCCCAAATAAACAATGTGAGAAATTATGTTAATATCATATTAATATTGTTGTTCTTGTACTGAGCTCCGAAAACTTGCGTACCTATGTCAAACAAGTCAAGGGACAAAACTTTTTAAAATCTATCATCTTACGAGACTCTCGAGACGAAACCAAGACAAGACCGAGACTAACGTGTCGAGACTCAAGACCGAGAGGAGACTGAGATTTACAATCGAGACCGAGACTAACACCAATACCAGAATTTTCAAATCGAGACGAGACCAAGACCAAAACTGTTTTAAAAAATTCGAGACTAAAACGAGACTGAGGCCAGTCTGGTCTTGTTTCGTCTCGACACCATCCATACTCTATGAAGAAATGGTGACATGGCCTGCAGACTTTCTGGAGATGACAAATAACATCCGCATATATAATTGTTTTATGCCTACGTACTCTGTTTTAATTTTATTTTGTGCATACTCTGTGGAAGCGTACAGTGCTAATTTCTACTTTTCAATATTATACATCTTTTACAGCCACGTTGTATTGTGCACAAGGTCCCAAAACGTTAGAGCAAAACCATGGACTTTTGTACGATTTGGCAACATTATACATTGATTTTCATTGTAGATATGCTATGTTTTTTTCCCTTTTGCAAGTTCTCTTCTTTCAGTTCCAAATACAAATGTGAGAACTTTTAATTCTGCAATTTTCATCCACTTTTCCAACAGCACAGATCGACAGATTTGAGAAGTAATCAAATCCACGTTTTATCATTATTTTATTACACATATGATGAGAAAATAATATTCATGAATACTGGATACTTACTAGAAAAGTGTTTCGACGCTCCAGACGAACTTAAATTGTGACACAATGACTATTTTGTCAATGATGTACCTTTCTTAATTTTCCTATCCACTAAATTCAAAGAACTAAATTTCGCTACATTTGATAGGAATATTTCATCTTTTGAGAGCGGAAAGAGAGACCACACTTTTAGAGTAAATTTTCGTTGGAGATTATATATTTCCGCTCAGAAAAGATGGCATTTAAGATTGTTCATTCCAATGGGAACGTATGTAGGTATGAGTTTTTTATGTTAATTTTCATTTATGTTTCAGATAAAGGTTTCATCTTTTGAACACGAAAACAACGCAATAAAATGTTGAAAATGTAAGAAGATGCACAAAGGAGTATATATTCATAAATAATAAGAAAGAAAAGTAATGTACATATGAAATGAAAAGAGTAAAATGAACTTAATTCGGAGAGATTTGAACCCGACACTTTTCGGCCAGTTATCCAACGCCTTAACCTCTCAGCCAGCCATATAACTGTGAGAATATACCTTCAAAATAGTTTATATCGTCTCGTCAGGTAGATGATATAAAAGTCACGTAAGTTGGGAAACGTCTTTCACTCGTTTGAGATTTACAGTAAAGAAATTAAATAATTACTTATTATTCTTTTTGCAATAATTAAGGCTTGAAGAGTGAAGCACAGTAAAATCGACGAGAAATAAATAAATAAATAATGACAACAGGGCCTTGTATTTACCTTGAATAAAGAAAAACACATCTTTCTGACAAGGCTGATATATTATACTTTGATAACTAAAAGAAACTAAAGTGTAACACTTTCGGAAGTATACCACATTCTTCCTCAGACTTCACTCTACAACAAAACAGAAAATTACTTAAAGCAAACAAGATAACAAGAAAGGAGATCACCCTTTACCTTCCACCAATCAGGTGTCAGTACTAATTAAAATTCACTTTTCTTCCCCTAGCGCTGCCCTTTCCTTGGCAAGTGCACCTGCAATTCATCTCTCAAATTTGATGAGCCACGAGATTAAAAACAACTTTTATCAGATAAATACTGGAAATTCCATGGTATAAATAGTTGCTAACAAAAACAAGCGCCTCTCTGTACCGGTTTAAACAAAAGAGCTAAAAAATTACAAAAATAACCTTTGTCCTCAAAATCCAATTATAGGTTTATAAAACTATTCCAATAACCTTCCAACTAAATCAAAAAATGCGAGTACTAAATAAACGAATAATAAATAAACTAAAGTAACAATTATATAAAAATAAATAAAAAAATAAATATAAATAGATAAGTAACACATTCTGAGCACACTGGTTATTCTGTATTTTTTTAGTTCTTTTGTTTAAGCTGGTATAGCGAGGGACTTGTTTTTGTGAGAAATTACATATTCGAAAGAATTTTCAACATTTATCTGATAAAAGTTGTTTTTGATCACTTGGTTCATCAAATTTGTTGTCAGAAGTGAATTGCAGGTGAGCTAGCCCATGGAGAGGGCAGCCCTAGAGGAAGAAAAGTGAATTTCTAATTATTACTGCCCCCTGATTGGTGGAAAGTATAAGATTATACTTTCTGAAAGTATACATTAGTGTGAAACGAAAAAAAGCAAACTTAAAGTAAGACATCCCTTCACGGTTGCATACGAAATCATAGTTGGTGAACATACAACAATTAAATATGACTTTCCCATGACACACAGAGATACGACAAATTAAAAAAAAATCTAAGTTCGTGACCTATCTAGATTTGTTTGCAATTCTTACTAAGAATCTAGAATCTTGTAAGCCAACCACGATTATACCAAAAACTCAATTTTGACCACAACTGGAGAATTGACAGAGTAGCATGAAACCGACAATATGTGTCACTACAAAGCAGATACGTTATGAGAGATAACCTAACTACCAAGGAAGGACCAGAAAATATTTTGGAATCAGATTGGCACTAAATATAAAACAAATTAAAGCTACGATTCTATTGGGTTAGTGCGAATTCGCTCCAGGTACGTCATGTCCAAAGGCTAAAAATATTAAAAATACATCACCTAGTTGATCGAAATAGTAACCGTCTGCAGCCCCGCACTGTTGCAATCGCTCAACCCAACGATTGGATTTCGTGGTGAAAATGTATGGAGTCTACGATGCGAAGAAATGCACCTGCCTGTTGCACCACCCGATCATCAGGGAAAGTCTTCTTTACCAAGAATTGATCGAGATGCCAGAAGAGGTGGGTTTCAGTGGGAGAATTCGGGTGAATACGGCGGGTGAGGGAGGGTTTCATACTACAACTCATAGAGAGCCTGCACCGTCCTTTGCGCGACGTTTGGGTGTGCATTTTTATGTAAAATGAGGACACTATATCTGTTGACCATTGTTGAATGGATGTGGACAAGTTTGCTGTTCATTTCATGTAGCTCAGCAGTGTAACGATTTGCAGTGATGGTTTCACCTCACCTGAGAAAGACATGATGGATCACTCCCACCATAGACCAACATACCAGAAACAACGCCTTCCATGAATGGAGAAGTGGTTTAGAACACCGTCCCGATGGATCACGATCCAACCATTGTCCTGAACTTTTACGATTGGCCTAGCAGATTCATTTATTATCTGAAGTGACAATCCGATTCAAGAAACCTCTCCGCTTATTTCTTACATTCAGAGAACTGCACATCTCCAGACGGTGATTCTCGTTGGCCGGTGTCAACTCATGTGGCACCCATGAGTCTAACTTTTCCACCTAACCGATCGCGCGGAGCCGCCGGCTAAAAGTGCTATGGTATATGTGTAACTCGTTTGCAATGCCACGAACACTTTTTCGAAGGTTATCCCAGTAGCACATGCACGTTGGCCGCTCATGGGACCCACATCGTTAATGCGGGCTGGAGATCGACCCGCTTGAGTCCACGTCCATCGATATGGGATCGACATCGATTATCGGTATCATTAATTTACCTATTTTCTAAAATTATAGTAAGTATTAGGCAAAGAATAAATCGATTTTCTACAAAACATTTTGTTCATAATGAATAAATTAAAATTAAAAAGTAGAGCATTCGTCATGGAACAATATCGATCCATGTTGGTTACCGATATCCATATTGATCAATGTCGGTCCGTATGGCAAACCGATATTTATTCAAGCGATGCTGTCCATCTGGTGGTAAAATATAAAAGTTCATGTTGCAGTCAACACGCGGTCAGCTTTGTTTGCTGACAAAGGAGTTGTTCAGCGTTGAAGCATTGAAGCGCAGAAATAACATGTCCTTCCACGTGAAGGATATAGACAAATAAAGTGTTGAAATTGATTGTGTTTTTCCTAAGGATAATTTGATTACTGTAAGTGTATAGAGAAACCAACAATATTTATAGTAATATTTATTATGCTGGTTATCGTATACCGCCAGAATCGGGGGACATTTTACACTTTTGTTTCGTGTGTACGGTAGAAAGTAGCGTATTTTCTCGAGCCCATGTGTTTGTTAAGAGAGGTTCCGATTAGTAGGATGATAAGTTAATGTTATATTTATTTACGTTTGCTTTACATAATTTCCTTCAATTGAAGTTGCTCCATTATAATCATGACCATTGTACTCTTAACTTGTTGACAAAAATTGCAAAAAAAAAAAAGTTAAAAGCGGAAGAAACGTGAAATTGATTAGAATGGAGCGGAATTACAAATTTTAGCTGTAAACGCAACTATCTGCATCTAGCTTTATTTTACAAACTAGCAGTGGTCGACAAATTTTACAATCCGTTAGCAAAGCGAAGTTATGTAACTTTAGCTACAGAAAAACAGCATTCTTTATATAAGTAGTAACTTTGTTTTACAATTTCTAACATGTTTTTTATATTTCTTGGTGATTTGTCTATGTTGGTGGTTCTTTATAAAAAAAATATGGATTCCTTTTAAAAAATAATAAAAAATAGAATTACCTTATGTTCACAATGTCAATAACCGATATTGAGTGATGTCGATACCCGATATTGAGCAATGTCGATCCATATTGACCGATATTGGCCAAGATGTTTGCCATCCAATATGGGGCCCATGTCGTTGAACAATATCGATCGATGTCGTAAAATCTAATATGCCATTATCGGCCGACTTGGATGTGCTACTTGAGTATCTTCCACGGCGTTCCTGAGCAGTCCATCCGAACATGATGTTCGTTGGTCTCCACGGGGCTCATTTTGAAACGTTGTGTCACCGGAACGAAACTTAACAAACCAACGGCAAATGATGTGTTCATTCGCCATCCCTTTTCCAAATGCAGTGTTTTTGCTTTTTCGGCTTGCTGTGCAGATTGCCCCAGTTTAAAATCCTTTGAACTCATAAAGAAAAATCACTCGCAATTGTGTGTTCTCCATGGTGCACTTTAATAGTACCGTGTTCAACAAAATACGTCCCCTGACTGTCTTTAAACTCTATCCTGTTTGCTGGATGTATAGAGAGTTTGTGACGTTAGACTCGTGACCTGAGTTGATTCCTGTGTTGTGTTGCTGAGCTGCTTTTTTCACCAGGCATTAAAAGCGGTCATTTCAATCGCACCAACCAAATACTAACAATCGCGACGGCTCAGATCTCTTGATAGCATTTTAACCAAGCAAGCATTAATTTTTATAAAATAGGCTGGCAAAACTGACAACAATAGTGCGTAGGTTTATTCTAAGTTTATTCTAGGTTTATTCTAAGTTTGGCGCAGCTAGGTCTAACTGGATGGAAACAATCTGAAGAATTGATTCTTTTAATGAGTTGGCAACACTGAACTACTGCACCAATCACGACTGTTCTAGCGGCTATTAGCTATTCAAGCCGGGACCTTTCCAACGGCACTTCAGGCACGCCTCTACACTTTGTTATTCATGAGATATATATTTGGGTACGGGCTGACAACACTGGAAATAGCGTTCCTGGGACGGGAACACCACAATATATTCCTATTGTGTCAAATAATGTTGATGCCAACTTTGGTGCTCCTATGTCTAAAATGATGAAAACACTTTTTTTAAACGGTAATTTATTAGAAAATAGGATGGCAACACTGGTAAATGGGTTGCTTGGCTAGACACACTCAGTGTTTTTATATTGTATCTAATAATGTTTTTGCCATTTTGACGCAGGTAACTGAATGGAAGCAACTTCAACAATTGATTTTTTTTTAAAATGGGTTAACGGCACTGAACTACTGCAGCAATCAAGACGGTTCTGGTAGCCCTGAGCTAGTTTAGTCAAGACCTTTCCAACGACACCTCAAGAATCTCTCTACACCTTGTAGTTCCTGAGATTTAATTTCTGGACACAGACGGACATCCTGAGTGGAATTAGAAGGTCCCTTTAGCTATAGTTTCTCTATCAATGGACCTAACAGACCCCGAGATGGTATTGTTCACGTAACCCTCAACCACTTTTTCGATAATGGAAAGGTTGGAAGCTGTTTTTAAGGCTGTAGATCACCCCTGCCATCTTGGTACGCACTTTCCATTGATTAACATGGGAATTGTTTTACTCGTTTTATACTTTTCAGGAGTATAGTTTTAACTTCTGTTTTGGCACAGTTTATCGTCATGCTCTCTTTTACTCATGCTACTTTATAGAAATGCAATATTTTACACAGGAACAGTATAATTTCCCGTTAACATATTCTGATTTATATAGCAAACTATTAATAATACATTATAATTATATATTTGGAGAAACTTCACAAACCAAAACTATATAAGAGTCAAAATAACCACCAAGACAAATTTTGTGAAATCAGAACTTAAATATTCTACATCAGAGAGGCATAAAATGAGTAAAACAATTCCCGTGTGAATCAATGGAAGGTGCGTACCAAGATGGCGGGGTGATCTACAGCGTCAAGCTGACGATATATACAATTGACACGAGACAAAATTAATTAAGTGCTATAGTGGTTTTTTTAATTACACTATAAGGATTTGGTTTGCCTGAAGGATCAGTACAAGTCTTACAAATTTATATCAAAACTTGACACAAGATGATTCTTTTGGAATAATCTATAAGAATAGCCCTAGCAGGTGGTTTGACATGAATCCCTTTTGTTTCAAGAATAACGTTATAATAGTTTACTTTTGTTACTTGGTGTTTCTGATGTAAAAAAAATCGTCAAATATACGTATTTTTCAATAATCGTCGAACACCATAGAACAAGATCCCTATACTTTATTATTGACAGTAAAGCTTGCAGTTATAGTGTAACATTGTCGTTTTCTATCTGCATCATCATTTCCAAGCGTCTAGTTAACAAAAATGCATAAAACAGTATTCGTCCTCCGAGATATTAATTTCGTATGCATCTATGGACAAACCTAAAATAGCATATAAATTTAATTAAATCATAAAATCAGTACTGTATGTCTTAAAGTAACCTAAAACATGTACAAAGTAGGGTTCTTAGTATTGAAGTAATAAAATTAACATAGTCTAGAATCACACGGTTTCATTGCATGAATTTTTAAACAATCCATTGAAAACAATACAGATGGGAACATTAGGAATATTTGTCCAGTAAATAACTTAGAATAAAATAAGAACTTCTCAGCTTTCAGATTATTACACAGTTCGTATAATTAATTTCAAGAGTTAGACACTTATTTTATTTCATGACCATAAAATAGAACGGATAGTATAATAATCTTCTGAGATATCAGCAACATAATTTTTTGTCGTTCCAAATTGTCAGTTTGTGAATATTTAATTTTATTGTTTGTCTTACATAAGAACAATGTTATTTACATATGTCATGAAAGCATTGAAGAAACACTATGTTAAAGGAAAACAAACAGGAATGAACTGTACATTTTCCATTGGGAAATTAAATGAGTAATTTAGGAAATATATATATTACATTAAATATAACATCGCAAAATACGTAAAATGGGGAAAAGATTTAGAAAATAAATGTTTGGCATGTTATTATAAAAGATTGCGAAAATAGATCGGATAAATTTTATCATTTTTTTTCCTTTCGATTATTTAACACCTTTGAAGGGAAAAGCTTGTTAGTTAATGACTTGAAAAACTGATTCTGATGTTGACTTCAGTAAATAGTTCAGTAAATTTGAATGCCTTATTGTTTTAAAATTTAAGAGTGATTCTATAGAAACTACGCCTTTTTGTATATTCCTTGATAAAAGGTATTGGATAAACAAAATTAGTTATCGTTAATTTCTTTTGTCTGGCCTCTGCACTTACAGATTGAATGACTAATAATAAAATGAAGCCTACGTAGTTTTGATTTTCAAACAAAGGCGTCTACAAATTCTGTAGAAAAAAATTAAACTTTATGAATGTGATCTCTGTTTTACTCTAAAAGAAACGAATGGGTTTCAGCTTGGTTTATACCTAATTGAAGAGAAATTTGTAGTCTCACGTTAACAGTTTATTAAAGGGAGCATAATGGAAATGAAAGTACATTCACGAACGGGTGGTGATTGCTAATGGAAAAGGGAGACAGTAAAGAGTTTGAAAGAAAGGGGAGAGAAAAATAAAATGTTAAAATAATTACATAAAGTTGAATTGAGTTTAATTGTCCAGATTATTGAGATTGAAAGGCGAGACTAGTATCAGATTATTTTATGTAAATATAGGCTATAATTTGAGATACAGATTAAAAATAAATGGTTAATTGAAGTTTTTTCTCATTTGAGGAAGTAATACCTGTTCATATTGTGCTGTATTTAAGCACTGGAGACAACATATTTATACACACATACAAAACACTATATGTGGAAATCACTTTACCCTTTCTTTCCGTTATGCATTTCAGTGTGTAGTGTCATGCTTGATATTTAAGCATATCAATCACTTCTTACATTAAGTATCTAAACGTTTCACCTGAGAGATAGGTTTTACTCCATTCAATTTACTGCATAGGAAGATTGCATACGTGGCTAGGAGATATTGCGTTTTCACTAGGCTTGAGCTGAAATTTGCAGACTGTCTGCAAACTAAGTGCAATGCCATTTTCGACGACGAACTTTCATTTGTAACTATTTTACAATCAAACTTTTCTTCTGAAAATAAACATACAGTAACACTTGTGAAAAGTATGCAATATTATGATATAGCAGAATATATAGAGAGTGTTACTAAAATGAATGGCAAAACTTTAAGAGGTGATTGCTGACATCAAAACAAGTAAAAACAAGCTCCTATGAACATGGGTGAAATTCTGCTTTGTTTCGGAGTTACAGCGTTTCCAACTTGGAGCCCATAATCAACGCCTAATAATGGGAAGAAAATGAATAATTCTCAATAAATCAGAAACGACGCTTTGAATGAAAATTTCGATTGTGGAAATTTGTCTCCAACAACATGTTGACGATCAGAAGTAGAAATACATTGTTAGTGTTGCCAACACTGTGTAATGATTATTTTTCAAATGTAACTACATCATGTTATTTGGTATATGACAACCTCTAGTCATGGTACACATCATACGTAAAGCACACACCACAGTGTTGCAAACTATGGATAAATACCCTGGGAGAGTACGTAGTTTGTATTAGATCGCGAAAAACTTGCTGTCCTATCCATAGCTTGCAACACTGCGGTTTATTTACGCATCGCTAATCCGCTATAGTGGATACCATAAAAGAGCTGCTACTAACTGAACAAAGAAATGAGGAAATAATAAAATTATTTAAGACTAGGAAAGAAATAAACATTATTACCCAGAAGTAAGTTTATGCGCTTTCTTTCAGAAAATACTTTAAATTTCTTCTGGAATTCAAATTTATTATGCACTTTCCTACTTGTTGGTCACTATTATATATCTTAAGTATGATTTTCCTTCAGTGGATTCTTTTGTTGAGATTTCAAAGATAGTAAACAAATACTTGTTGCAGTGGTGATAGTTTTCTGTTTATCAATATTCTGTCGACCAGTAATGACTTAATCAGTATTCGAATTGTAGCGGGGGATGGTTGAGATTCCCCCCTCTCTGTAAAATCTTCCCTGACTATATTTTCCGGAATATCCCCTGACCTTGGGATATGAACGAATAAAACACTACGGTATTCTACGATCTGAGAAAAAATCCCCCCTCTCGAGAAATTGTACAAATCGAACACTGGACTAAATGACTTGACTTCGGTTCTTTACTATGCTTGGACACAAAATTCAAGAGTCCACCAGAAAGTCTGATTACGATAAAGGGGGTCACAGACCCTCAAAACCCTAGTTATGATCAGGTGAAAAGAAACTGAAATAAACCTGAATTTTGCCACATGTCTCTGTCATAATCTCATGAGGATGTTTAAAATCAATTGTAAAATTTCACACACACAAGACTAAAAAGCAGAAAATAATTATTTAAATAGAAAAAGATAATATACCATGTTTCTAAAACGGACTAAAAGGTATAAAATAACTTCTTCTAGCCCCATACAGATTTATAACTCCATACAGATTCCTAACATCATACAGATTGGCCTGAAAATCTGTGAATGTAAAGTTTTAATAGTAATGAAAATACTTGTAAGATTTAGAACGAAAAACGTGGGGTGCATGCAATAGATAATAGTAAAGAGTATAGAGAGTAACTGTCGTTGAGAAAACTCACACAACAGTTCATATCATTTGCAATGCAAGGTGAACTATTCATGCATCAATTATCTATTGCATGCGCCCCACGTTTTAAGGTCTAAATCTTACAAGCATTTTCATATCTATTAAAAATTTACAATCACAAATTTTCAGGACAATTTGTATGAGGTTAGGAATATGTATGTGTCTAGGTTAAATTATTTTATATTTTTTACTCCGTTTTAAAAACTAAGTGT
>JAGDQP010021035.1:0-12766 GCA_022664845.1 Lepisma saccharinum | reverse complement strand
TAATTTAAATAGTCTTAGTCTTATTCGGCTATGATTTAGATATTACATCAGTCAATTGCATCGAATAGTATTAGCTCATACTGCTATTTGTATAATATTCTACAACAAATATAATATGCATAGCACTAATTTATTAAAAATTGTATAGCGCTCACTTCTGGTGCTAGGGCTCGAGGGTTCGATCCCTGCTCATGCCATGTGGGCTTTGTGGTGGAGAAACACCGTGTGCGTGTATTTTCTCGGGGTACTCCCGTTTCTTGTTTCAGGCATACTTTCTGGGGTCTTGCCGCCCTCAGGGTTTTTTCAACCGCTTCCCTGAAAGACTATTCTCAACACTTGTTGTATTCATACGCACACTGAAACACGTATAACCTATAATAGCACATGCATAGCCTATAATAGCCTATAATAGTGCATAGCCTATAATAAATATTGCACATGTTCTTTTGAGGTTAACTAAGGAAGTACTACATAATTGTTAAGTGACATTATTGCTATTTTATATTTTAGTACATTGGAGACAATATGTATTATTTATAATTTTTTTGAGCTCCCCACGAGGTCCCCATTCTCCGAACGAAATCTTTTGGAAGAAACACTGTCTCCCACTTTCTTCATCCCACCAATGTATTCCATCATCATCCATCTGGCCAGAGCCAAAGTTGCTAAGAGGCCTTACAAATTAAATTCAAAAACTACAATTTCCTTCTACAGTTGTTTTGCTTTCAGTTATATCGATCACTTTCTGTCTCTCTTCTAGACTTCCTCTTGGAATCTTTATTAGTTTTGTGGTAACGGTTTCCAGGGACTTAACAACTGTATGGAAGAAAGGTGATGAAAAGACCATTTCTGTTAAGCAAACATATAAACCAAGTGATTAACACGTGACATATTCTTGTTTCTTCTCCATCTAACTTCTTTTTGCTCTAACACAAGTTATAGTAGGTTATGGTTAGCTTTCATTGCCATCTTTTTCTTCTTCGTCTTCTTCCCAGCTCACCTCCCATCTTATCGCTTGGAACGTAATTGATTCTATGTATATACGAAGTAAAAGAAAGGGAAAAAAGACGCCAAAACCGTTTCGCGGCATTGAGGCTTTTCCTTCAGAGCCTAGTCATCCACACGTGGCTAACGACCGCTTGCTCGGCAGCAAAAGTCAACATTCTCATGAACCACAGTTTATGTTTCCTCCTTGTGGTGCATAAACAGAATACACTGCGAGGGGTCTACATGCTGTTTGCCATTAATGCTGCTTAACCTAGAGTTAAAAAAAACAGAAGAAAGAGGAAAATAAGGAACTAAGCAAAAAGACGAGGAACATAGAGAAGCAAATTTATTCGGTGGACATTTTAGAGATTTGTCAACACTGAGTAAATCTTTCAGAATGACTAACGACTTAAACAAAAGAAAGCAAGCATTGATAGCGAAAGCAAACACAAATATTACCTGCAACGAAAGAAAAGAGAAACAAGGCACAGAGATTTAATGAAATGGTTTGTTCGTGACAAAACAAACGAAGGAACAAAATATAATACGGAAGGCATAAAAAATATTAAAGGAGTCGAGCAATATAAACTACCTGAAATCGCAGAACTTCCTTTTATTTCGTTGCAGGCTACGAATTAAAAAGGATTATTCCTCCTTTGTACATCTGGGTAATATCAAGTACAGACCTTTCCGGGTTCACTAAAGGATAAACGTGTACAGTAGATAGAGACTCGCTCATGACAATACGTTGTGTTTCCAACATTATATTGTAGTTATATTCGCACCCTGATTACAAAAGCAATTCATATTTTAATTCTTGAGCGAGTGATTGATTTGATTCATTTTTATATACAGTCGATGTACTTTTAAGAACGGGAGCTACATTTTATAGGAGTCATCATTTCTTAATGTCCTCCACACTGCAAAATGAATTTAATGTCCCTTATTATTAACTTAACATCATATTCGCATATGTACAATGCGTACGTATACATAGGGTTAACTAAATATCGTGAAACTTATCTTATGTATACTTTATATTTATTTCATACATGTAACTCATGATAGAGCAGTAACTCATGCACCACATCCTATGACTTTGCGATATAAAGTCTCAGCCGAATTGTCGGGGATTGTAGTACAAAGAGATTACCACGATCAAAGACCTGGGTTCGAATTTTAATATTTGTACTATTCGCGTCAACAAAAAACAATTGAAAATCTTTTTATGTATCTAGCGATGTATTTCAAATTCATTTCTTTAATACATGCTCTAAGGTGCATGAATGTCAAAGTAGACTTCCGCGCGGTTTCAGAGAAAGTAGATGATAGATATTTCAGTCCATCAAAATCAGTTATGAAATTAATGAAGCAGCTGCCAAAGAAAGATAGCACCAAATAACATTATATTACATTTGCAATCTCTGCCTTTGATGGTAACCGACGTTATGTGTCGTTTTATATTTGAGTTCACTTTATCTTGTCATAACATGACAAATTAGAAAACGTGTATACGTAATACACGGGAATGGATAATTTGAATGAGAAAACAGTATCTCAGACGAATAACTTAAGTGGATCTTCTTGATGATTTATTCAATGGGATGGAAAGGTGTTATTTGGCACTGCATTACGTTATGCAATTATGAGTATTACTATTTTTATATTATGCGTCTAAACATTTCGCTTGAAGCCGACCGGGTAGCCGTGCGGTCTAGCCAATAGTTTCTAGACTGGCCCATATAAAATAAAGTTTACCAAAGTTTTTTTTTTTTATTTCGCTTGAAGAACATGGTATGATGCAAAAAATTCTGTGGAGAAGAGGCAAATTTCGCAAAATAAGATTTTTGATCAAACATTATCAATAATTGAATCGGCAGTTGGAAAAAACAATAAACACCAAAAATTTGAAAATTAGTTTATGCCGGATTTCATATCTGGAAGGGATTGCGCATCTATATAATGTATAAACGAAACCACCAGTAAAATCTTGAAAAACAGGTACGAAAGAGAGATGATAAAAAATAGTGTAGCAGCTATTTTTCAACGCGACTTTGGCTAAATTGCTATCACTGCTACGACCAATGAAAATAGCAGTTACTGACTTAACTGGTACTTTCCACCACTATGTGCATAGGGGCAAATTCCATTTGCGTTCCCTAGATCCGGGACTATCCACTCCCTGTTACGTTTAAATCAGGCACCTATCTATAAGTTCGTTTTGGAAGGTGTCCACGTACTTTCGATGGGGATCCACGGTATGCCTGGAATGAAATAGGGCATGAAATAGCTGTAAGCCAACCCTTTATTAAAACATCCTTCGTTGGGAATAAATAACTCTGTTACATACCTCTCTGTCAGTTGGAAGAACGAAATAAATCCGGATTTATTACTTACTTATAACTTTCTGGCTCATTATGATTAAATTTCATGTAAATTATATCCTTTTGAAGCCTTTTATTGTTTTTTTCTTAATTTTTCTGGTCAATTTTTATACTTACGTATCACCAATTACAACCTTGCGGACATTTTTTCATCAATTGGAAGAAAAAAAAATAAATATAGCATTTTTTAATATTAACTAATTCTATGGCTTATGGAACTCGCAAGTTCATCGCCGCAGTAACAAACATTCGCCATTGAATTCCATCCTGGGCAATATCAAACCAGTTTTGATCACGAACACCTACTTCTCGAAGATCTCTTCTAATATTCGCCTCCCAACGACGTCTAAGTCTTCCAAATGGCCTCCTTCCATCCGGCCTTCCAACCTTCGTTTCTCCCCCATCCGAGCTACATGGCCTGCCCACTTTAGTCCTCGCGATTTCATTATTTTACAACATCTGGTGAATTGTACAGTCCGTGGAGTTCTTCATTATGCAGTCCCCTCCACTCTCGAGTCGTCTCGTCCCGTTTTGGTCCGTATATCTTTCTCAAAACCTTATTTTAAAATACGCATGATTTATGTTCATTTGCTAGGGTCGTACTCCAACTTTAGCTACCGTAAAGTATTACCGGCAGAATAACCGTTCTGTATATTTTCAATTTCAATTTCCTTGATATTAATCGCTATATTACAAGTTTTTGGGATGAATAGAAATATTCGTTCCCCGATACTTAGCGACTTTTTATTTCTTCCGTGACTTCATTTTTGCTTGTTACGTATGCTCCCAAGTATTAAAATTTGTTTACTTTCTCTATGACCTCATCACTAATTCTTATGTTTTTATTTCCTTCATTCCCTGTGTTTCGGCTTGTTATCATGTATTTTGTTTTATCTATGTTTACCTGTAGACCTATCTCATCGCACGCTTCTACTAAGACATCGGTGTTGCTTTGTAGTGCATCTATATCGTCCCCTATTAAATCTACATCATCCACGTATACAAATAGTTGCTTAAAACCATTCAGTAATAGTCCCTTTTTGTCCCCTTTAATTTTTTAAATCGCATATTCTAGTGCAAATTTAAACAGTAGTGGTGAGAACCCATCGCCTTGTTTCCATCCGTTGCGAATCTTAAAACTATCTGACATATTATTACCTACCCGTACCCTGCTTATGGGGTCGCTGCGACGCATCTTCACTAGTTGAACCATTTTTTTCGGAATTCCAAATCGTATCAGGATACTGTATAACTTTTCAATTTTGATAGAATCATATGCTTTCTTAAAATCAATAAATATCTGATGAACCTTCCCATTATATTCCCATTGCTTCTCCAAAGTTTGTCTCAATGCAAAAATCTGGTCCAAGGTGGATCTAATTTTTCTAAATCCACATTGGAGATCTCCAATTATTTCATTTACGTATACACTTTAGCAGGTTAACAGAATATTACTTAATACCTTATAACAGGTTGGAAGTAACGAGATTCCGCGCTAATTATTACAGTCCGATTTATCGCCTTTTTGTATATCGGAACTATTATTTAGGTTTTCCATTCCTTCGGAAGCTCCTCGTTTCTCCATATAACGTTTATCAATTTATGTAGTTTCTTATTAGTGTCGTTCCTCCTGTTTTAATTAACTCGGCTGGAATATTGTCTATTGCTGGTGATTTGAAATTTTTCAATTACTTTACCGACATTTCGATTTCGATCTCGCTAGGTTCGAGAATCAACGGTTCTGCGGTATGGATTTCAAATTCCTCTGTTTGTTCCCCGTTGTGTACATTAAGGGGTTTGTCGAAATAACTTTTCCACACATCGACAATTTTAGTTGGATCCGCCTGGAGATCTCCACGTTCATTTCTAATCATTCCTAGCCTCGGCTGTTAACCTTTTCTTAACGATTTTACCCCTTTGTATAGATCTCGTATGTTATCTGTCTTGCCGTTTTCCTCTATCTCCTGAATATTCTGCGTCAGATATTCTCGCTTTATGTTTCTGAACCCGAGCGTGGCGTTTAGTTTCGTGTTACTGTAGTGGTTGATATTTGCTTCGCCTTTATTACTTAGCCATCGTTAAGTTGCTTGTTTTCGTTCCTCATGAAGCTTAAGGCATTCTTCATTAAACTAAGTTTTGTTTTTCTGTTGTTTCTTCTCACCTACACATTCCTTCGCTGCGCTCTTAATTGTTTCACGAATTGCCTCCCACATCTTACTTACATCAATTTCATTATTAGTATCATCATTATTATTACTCGAGTGGGCTATGATTTCGAACCTATTTGAGAGTTCGAGTTGGTAATCTGCTTTTATACTCGGATTATTTAATCGTTTCTCTTCGAATTTCAGTTGTTTTAGCCCCTTATTTTCTCTGTTCGCGTTGCATAACTTTTCCCTTACTATTGTGATCACTAATTGATGGTCGGTGTCACCTTCCGCTCCTCTGTACGACCTAACATCCATTATGTTGGTGTGTCTTCGTCTGTCTATTAACACGTAATTGATCTGGTTGAGAGTTTTGCCGTCCGGAGATACCCATGTATATTTGTGTATGTCTTTGTGTTCAAAGTACGTGCTCTTTACCAGTAGGGTTTTCGAAATAGCAAAGTTATCAGTCCTTCTGCTTTGTTGTTGGTTTTCTGGTGAAGGCTGTATTTGCCTATAGTAGGTCTATATGTTTCTTCCCTCCCTACCTTTGCACTGAAATCACCCAACACAATTTTCGAATTATACTTCCGCAATCGGTCAAACAGCCTTTCTATTTCATCGTAGAATATATGTTTGTCATTATCAGTAGCCACCTCGGTCGGAGCATAGGCGTTTAATTAAACCGTGTTGCCCCCTCGAGTACGTATCGTAACGTACGATAGACTTTCGTTTATGAACTCTATATTCTCAGCCGCCTGAAGGATACTATTCTTAATGAGGAACCTTGTTCCGAAATCGTGAGACTGTGTTCTCCCGTAGTAGAAAGTACTTGCCCTGTGGGATGCTATCTTGACCCTCCAACCGAACTTCTTGTATCGCTAATATGTCTAGCTTGTACTTCTCGGTCTCGCGTACCGCCACCTGAAGAGCACCCGTTTGGTATAATGTTCGTACTTTCTACGTTTCTATAATAAGGTCCTCCTTAATCCTGTTCTTGGAGCCCCCTGAAGCAGTCCCCGCCCGGAGATTCGAATGAGGGACTAGTTTACCTCCAGAATATTTTACTCCAGGAGAATGCATGAACCATCTGTTACTATTTCTTGACATGTTTTAGCGGTATAGAGTTGTCAGCTTTACGATCTCGCAGTAAATGTAGACATTCAAGATGTCCATTTCTGAGCCTTGCCGATGTCATTCATCTTCAGCCTCAGAGTGGTAAAGGTGATGCTGCTTCCCCTCACCATGATATTTTTGTTCGGGGGTTATCTTCCCCTAGCCTTTGTAGATCCCTCTACTAACTGCAAGGCGGCAGTACTGGTTTTGGTCCGCCCCGGAATATTTCCTGTACCCACCATATCTTGTTGGCATTCCCCTATCCGTCACCTGGGGAGGCGCCTGGTAGGAGACCAGTAACTCCAACCCGGATTTTTAATTTTACAAGGATAAAACACAATACTTGGAAATTGTCTGAGCAGTACACAAGATAAGAAGAAGGATCCAAATATTCAGTGAAAAGTTGTCCTTTCAATAAATAAGCAAAATGTTATATTGTTTTCGTTAATTTCTCACAAAACATATTTTTTACTTATTTTCTTCTTTCAACTACGGATTCAATCATACAAGAAATTATAATAAGGTCTGTAATATGGTACTCAGAATGCATTTTGTAATTGAACCAGAATGCTTTTCTGGTTATGAGTCCAATGAAGATTTTTTAACAACATTGGGTATTCAAAAACTAAAAAGCTTTGTGATTTATGGCGAAATTTAAAAAAATTGACTCAGTTCCCTTTAACGTAGTATTCAATAAAAAAAGGAGGCAATGCTGATGGGATTATATTAATATGAATATTATCGTGGACTCTTCATTCAAAAATAAACATTTCAAATCACATTCCAAATGTGTGTGTAGATAGTTTTATAATAATAATAAAACAGTGTTATTTGTGCTCTCTTACAAAATACTGGCATGTGTTTGTGCTTTGCAACAAAATGTATGTCCTTGCTTGAAGCTTCCACTTCCATGAACATGTTGTACTCTTTTAGGCAAACAAGTATTTCATCATAAAGATATTTTGAGTCAGGGGTGTGATATATAAATTGATATACTTCTTTCTAAAACCTGTATCTTTAGTATCCAATACAAAAATAACGATTTTGTTGCAGAAGTTAATGAGCGCCATTTATTGTGTTAGTTTGAGCAGTGCATTAACAAAAATACTACGAAAACATGAGAATAAGGCATGAACCCACATTTAAGTTTTTGGATGATTCGCCAATCGAAAAAACAAATACTATTCACATTTTCGTACAACGTAGGTCAAATCAAGTTCAGAATCACCGTTCACATGATAACTTGGCACATACACAACTGATACCTATCGAGATCATCTAGACTTAATTCAAGTATCGCGTTTATCAATGAATTACACTAGCAACTTTGTTAAAAGGAATAAAGTCAATAGAATTTCTATGATTGAAAGGCTATTCCAAGTTACTTTTAACATAGGTCGATGGAACATGATCTTTAGAATGGATAAAAGGAGAAAAGAGAAAAATGAGTTATTTTGACTTAGTTTCTTTTAACATTGGAGAATTCAATTCTTGATGACACTACATACAATTTTGGTTTCTAGTGATTTTTACTTAACTATACGCAATCTCTCCCAGCTTTACACAGTATTTATTTTCATGAACTGCTACAAATCCACGTGGCAAGTTCACTCTGCTGTAATCTGCTGATTAAGCAAACAAGTAGATGCAATTTACTTGTGAAAATGATTTTCCTATGCTTTATATAGATCTCCTCGTCGAAGCCGGACATTTCTTCCTAAGAGAGCCCAGCACTGCTTGCGAGTGGGCGAAAGATTGTTGACCTTTTGTAAGTTTGTTTGACAAACATTATGCAATTAAACGCTGCATATTGATATCTTTGAAGTCACTGTTGCCATTCATTCAGTGACAACTCTCTTCTGCACCTCTTTCTCCTTTGCTCGAAAAAATAAAAAAACACTCACCTGGAAGCCTCTGGTATACATGCCATAACCATGCGACGAGCAGTGAGAAATCGTACTGTTAACGATGTACAGAGTTGGAATTCCCAAAATTTCTTTCCTCCAAACTCAATACCTTCGAATATAAGTGAATAAAATATTTTATTTACTTTTGGGATTTCCTCATCAACAATCCCTTTCATTAATGAAGTAGCAGAGATATCACAGTTTACTTATGATATCTGTTATGTACTTGTTTTTTGTGTTACCTGAGAGGGGATTACTCAAAATAATAATTCCAATGAAAAATTAAAATGACGAACAATAAGAACTTTGTTTTGGATTCCAATTATTTGAAATAAAACTATTTCGTATTACATTCTCAAATAAGCAATTAACGCCAAATATCGTAGAAAGAATTCAATAGTAACATAGTAAGCCCAAATAATTGCATAATCTCTCAACAAAGATAACTTTTCGTTTTAGCAAAACGAAACCAAAAGGAGCATTTTTAAGTTTGAAATGAAGTACAGTATATGATTAGATGCTTCTGTAATTCACGAATGGTCAAAGCCAAAGCGGCGTAAGAAATTTTTCCGTCAATTCTGAGTTTCGTATAGATAAGTTAGAATTAGATATTAAAATGTTTAAATAAAAAGTTTAAGGATAAACATTTAACTCCGCATATTCAGTTGGTTGGGCATTGGTTTTAGCATTCGGAAGATCCTGTCTGAGGAACCCACAATGTTTTTTCTCAGCCACATCAGGTTAATGCCAGCATGGTGCCTTCAAGCTAGGTCCTGAACGATCTGTATTCCTCCATTTCCTATCATGGGCTGAGCCGAACTTTCCTAAGGGACGCTATTATTGCACAATTCAAAATTTGGAATGTAATTTCATTGATGGCATAAATAGTAATGACAAAACTACGTGCAGTTTACTATAAACAATCCACTAAATCCCTTGTTTGTTTATAAGGTCTATATCTTTCACGGTCCGGAAAAATACCACTAAGTTAAAGGATAATTTGACATTTAAATAGTGCCAGCACCTTTTCAGATTCTAGTTGTTTTGGGAAGGATATATAAACATTAATCTAAATTTTTGACATTCGAAATCTACAAAATGAGAGTTAAAGAACTGAATGTAGTATTAATTGTCTGAGGATCGGCTGTTGAAAACCACTGACTTACACCACTTTAGCTTTGACCTACGTATGTAATATTTAGAAGTTATCAGGAAAATAAGTTAAAAGAGTTGTGACTTATTTTATTTTTTCTATCTTTTCAGGTACGTAGGAAATATCGAATTGTTTCTAACCAGATATATAAAGAAATCATCATTTAAATACGTAAGTAATAATTTATGTCATGAGTTTGTCATTAATACATTACAATATGAAACATTGACATTTCTAGCATGGCAATAGTCATAATTAGAAGTTGTGTCTTCAGAAAATTAACAAAAAGATATCTCATTTCCATATTTTGTTTACATTTCTCTGTGACGTTCATTCGTTTCATGATACAGGGTGTCTCAAATGTCAGTATCTATGTCGGGAAATAGAGGGAGTTCAGGAAGATAATATTTGAGGCTTGGGTTCAGAGACCTTGATTTTTAATCTTGTAAAGTTACAACTCTTCCTTATGGCATACCTCCACTTTATACAGTCAGTCTGTATGGCACACGATTGCCTAAACAAAATCAGATACAGACAAAGTGCCCTCACATTTGGGATTATATACCTTGATTTGTGTTACCGATTTCAATTTAGTAAGACCACAGCCCTCCCACACAGTACTTTTGGCCATTCGGTTTCCTTTATTTCTTTTTACTTCCACGCTAGCACCATATAGTTTGAGTCTATTTTGCAAAATTACTATGTAAAAAGGTCTCAAGAAATTGTAACCGGCAAGGTAAATGGAGGTACGTAAACTTAACTCTGACCAGAGCTCAGTTTCACTTTATCTGGTTTTGTTTAGACGCTAGCGTGATATACAAACTGAGTGCCTATGGTAGAAAATTTTCGTAAAAGGCTGTTGTATCCTTACCAGATTACCAACGGCCTCATAAATTAAGGCATCTCAATCTCAAATTTGAAGCCAGTTTCTGTTTGGACGGTATTATGTGTTAGAACTTGATTGGATATAATAACTTGAAAGATTAAAATGATCTCTGAACCCAGGCATTCCTTGATCTCTACCTATTTCTTCAAAATACACCGTACAATTCGTAAAAAGAAAATTGTTGCAAGTTTCATTGCCGGTTTCTCAATTATTAACTTTGGTATAAAATATCCCCGACACTATTCTTCCAAGCAAGAGTCAAGCCACTGACTTTCTATACTGGTTTAAACCTTAAAATATTAAAAGATACTTGACAAAATATACAGGCTCTTCTTCAAGATTTCGTGAACATATGTAAACGTTTGACAAAACTTTCAGTAGAGTATTGATTTGCAATCTATACATAAAGTCTACTCGATTAGTCCAGGAATTTGAAATTATAAGACGAAACGTTCTCGTACCCAAAGCTAAGCGTTTCAAATATCGTTCACGTATCTCCCAATATGGCGAAGATCTTCAAATTGTGCCCAATTGCCAGACGTTGTTCATAACTTTTAAAATTTACTTCGTTTCTTTATACACACTCAATTTTCCCGCTTTTTAAATTTAGGTATTGATCTCATTATTAAGTGTTTATCATTCTTGTACACATTATTGATTTTTGAATACCTTTGAAAAAGTTTTCAAGAGAAAGAAGTAAAAGTAAGCGAATCACGAGTCAGAGAGTTTTTGAAAGAGCAATCTTGATTCTGAAGCACTGAGTGACGGGAACAGAGTTTACTTTGTGTAGCAAACAATTGAAGCGCGAATATGATTTGAAATGTTTTCTTTATGCTAGACTTGCCAGTATTCGTAAATATTACCCGAGGTTTGAAGAGAAAGGGAAGTGTCAAAAGAAACTCAATATAAGACACAAAAAAGAGATAGGAAGAACATATTAAAATCGTCAAAGGGTATAGGTATATTTCTAACATTTTATTCACATATTTGTATAACTTTGCTTTAAAAAATAGGACAAATTCTTGGATAAATTTGATACGTAATTGATATTATTTATAATTGAATGTTTATTTAATTATTTTTTTTGTAGTAGATAACACATTTTCTTTTCAAAAATGCTTAATGCATAAATAATTTGAATGTTGATTAATGTTCATGATTTTTGAAAAACAATCTTTCTCACAAGTAAAGTACCCAAAGTGAGGACTCGAGTTGCTCCTCAAGTGATACCTTAAATTGAAGCTAGTGACGAGTATAGTACACCTGTGAAATCCTAGCTGCAGAGCTCCAGTAATAACAAAGTTATGGAGGGTCAAAGTTCAAATAGAAAGCGAATTTAGTTGCTTGTGATGTCCACAAAAGTGATTTAAAAGAGTTTTATTCTGTATTCTGGAATAGCCTGCCTGCCGATCGTGATAAAGTCTTGCTCTTGCTGGATTCATGGAGTGCAAATAAGGATGATAACGTATCAAATGAATTATGCCCTAATCATATAACACTGTTCAAACGTTTAATTCCTGGTGGTTGCACTGGTTTCATCCAACCACTTAATGTTTACTTCTTCCCTCCATATAAATCATTTATCAGATTCATTACTGACACAGTTATCGCTTCCTCGGAAATTAATCTCTGGCATCGGGATAACATTTTACGAATGCAGTCCTTCAGTCTCTTCCAATTCAGCGCCTCACGATTTCGCAACATGATCAGGTTTGCGTTTTACAAAAGCGGCTACTTGGATGAGGAGCCCGAGCCCTGGATGTCTCCATTGGATTATTGTTTTGATTCTAATATACGTGACGAGTGTTACAAGACCTCATGTGAGAACATCTCTTTTATCAAGTGTGCTCATTGTGAGCAAAGTATCTGCTTATCACACGCCTTCATTGACGACTTACATATTGATTGTATCAATGTGTAGTACTTTGTACGTGCCTCTTTCCTTCACATGAATCGCATTTCAATTCAAAACCATGTCCTTCTGACTTCTGTTCTGACTTTCGTTGTGACTTGTTTCAACACAATTCGCTTTCTCTTTGAACTTTGACCCGCCATAACCTTTTTATTTCTGGAGCTCTGCAGCTAGGATTTCACAGGTGTACTATACTCGTCACAAGCTTCAATTTAAGGTATCACTTGATGAGCAACTCGAGTCCTCACTTCGGGTACTTTACTTGTCAGTTTTA
>JAGDQP010021034.1:0-14069 GCA_022664845.1 Lepisma saccharinum | reverse complement strand
ACAATCTATTGTCAATTCTATAAGAACCGAATTAAACTTATGGTATTAATATCGAGTATATATAAATTTATACAAATGTCCAAGTACAAATCGACTCACGTCCATTGCTAAACACTAAATTTTGTATATATATGCATTAGGTATATGGTCGTGTATCGTGGAGGTACTAGGGACAGCGTGGATGTCAGTGTTGCAAACAAATTGCTAAAATTTAATATTCATAATTGCTCTGACATTTTTGGCCTTATTAGCAACAAATTTAGCATGTAGGCACTGGGAAATTTCACAGAGGTACTGAATACATCAGCGGCACCGAAGTAGTCAGTGTTGTCAACTGATTTCGAAAAATATTTCAAATTGCTTCCACGCATTCCACATATCTGAACCAAACTTGTCATTTAGTTACTGGCACAGATCATACAGGTTTTCTAGGCGCCAAAATTATCAGCGTTGCCAACCAATTTCGAAAATTTAATACTTAAAATTGTTCTAATATTGTTGACCGCATCTACAGCGAACTTGACATTTAGATAGTATCTGTTCTAGTAGTCTATCTGCACTGCTGTTTGGTATTGGCAAACAATTTTGAGAACGGTACCAGCTGTGAGTGATGCCAACATATTTAATTGATCATGCACCAATGGGCGGATAGGCCCTATAGCAGCAAGCTGTTAATACCTTCCTCACTTATGTTTTCTACGGTTGTCCTTAGTTTCAGGATAGAAATATCGAGTGTTACCTTAAGTAAGACTTTGGCTGCTACCTTCCCACTTCGTACCCCGAAATAGTGCTCGGAGAGAGTTATCAGCAATGTGACGAGCTTAGCTTCTAGCATTCTGAAGGGTTCATACAATGTAAAGTATATACATTAGTTCTTTGACACTCAACAATACACAAAATAACACCAATGTACTTAAAGAGAATAGATAGTAGCACGTGTTTTCAAGAACATGGAAGGAAAACTATGAATCAGAATTAATATAATCATTGTCCGTAAATATAAAATAAGTTCACCGAGGCAATTTGTCAATGTTGGAAACTCGCGGATTGATACACGTGAAAGTAACATACATGGAATCATAAAGACGTGAAAGTGAGCGGCCGTAGCTCAGTTGGTAGAGCGTTGGCTCAACAATCAGAAGATCCTGGGAATGATCCCAGTGGCAGCCTACCGTGACTGAGGTTTTTCCAGAGTAATCTTCGGTCACACCACGCAATTCTGATATCGCCCAAAATTAATTTCGTTGCCTCCCCAGATGAAACTGGTAACCTAACCTACCTGTACCTTACCAGAAATATACACGCGTCTTGCGTGTATCAAGGGACAAAAAGTATTACTCTAGTTATTAGTGCTATCAGGCACAACATTTGCATTTTAATATAAATCAGTATTCAGGATTAGAAAACACACGGGTCGCAAAATGCACGGCAGCAAAACGGACTCCACCGTGAGAACCAAATAGTTAATTTGATTTGCCTAACCTAACCAAATCATAGTTAGTATAATATTTGAGTTATTGTAGCATTATTTCAATGGACCGGTCGTTAAACTCGGAAAGATCACATCGGAAATTCTGCTAGAATTTTCAGTTTAGGGGTATATAGCCGAACTAAGGAGCCTGTAAGTGGAGTTTTGCAGAGTTTATATAGATTTCTAAATACATAAATAAATAAAAATCTTTAAGCTGGTGTGTGTGTGTGTGTGTGTGTGTGCTCTATGATTTATGAAGGACACTGTAATATACTCTAGTCTTTAATTTCGTAATTCTTTTAGTTGGAAACGATGATTGATCTGCTTTTCAATTGTTTTCTCCGGTTGAAGGGTGGAGCTCGCCACTTCAGATCGGAAGTTTAAACGATTGAGGATAAGAACTGAATTTTGTTAGCTCTTCATGGTAAAGAAGTGATAGTAATTCCACTTATAAAGAGCAAAGATAGTCTTTTAGGAAGTCAAGTGAATATCAGATACTCTAAGGAAGTCTTTGTAATTGTGTAGCAAATATTCATTCAAGGTGCTTATTTTGTGCTATTGAGAAATGTTTAATGGCAGTGCACTTGCATGTGCACAAAGCAATTGTATTGGAATACATCCACGATCCTTGTTAAAAGTGTCGAATGCAGAGACGTTATGCTCCAGCCAGAAAACTATTGTGTGGTTAATTCAGTTAGTGATAGGCCTGAGTGAAATGGCAATTTTCTTCTATATCAAGACCGTATATTGTGCTTCGATATTGTTACTACGAAGTGAAATAGAAAATGTTAGACCGTACGGTCAAAATGTTTGACTTCAGTTAAGTTGAATGCAAGTGTTCGTAAGGTGCAGCTTGTAAGTACTTTTGAGTTCGTTCCTTTTTGTTCATTAAAATTGTCAAAATTTATAAACAGGGATTTTGGTTCTTTATCCTACAATTATTTCCGAGGTATTATTAGAATATAGAATTTCATTTATTTTTCAGGGGAAATGGAAATCTTATGGCAAAGATAATTTATGTTAAATGTGTGCGGGTATTCCACTTCAACCCGGACCAGACCTAGTTTTTTTTTATAAAACTGAGTGAGGTTATTACACAAGCTTCCGATCTCTACCCTAGGTCAGAGGTAATTAATTTTTTTAAGAAATTTAGATGAAATTCTGAAGGTATTTTTTTTTACATTTTATCAATTTTCTCCTTAGTTCATGATAGGTACTATAAGACATTACCGACGAGTAATCCAAAGGTTTTTCGGCTAAGGAAACAGGATTTTATTCAAGTGGTTCCTGAGGATGAACCAGAAATGAGACTCAGTCTATTGGCGGAACTAAGTGATGCGGCTCGAGTTTATTTAAGGGACAATCCAAAGCCCTTAATAGATTTGGGGAATAGACAGTCGATTCAGGCATGGAACTTCTTAATCGATTTGATCCTTTACAGCCCGAAGGAAATGATTCTGCGGTACAGACAGTTCCGAAGGTAAATGGAGGTAGGCAGAGAACGAGAGAAAAAGTAGCAGAAAGTAACAGAGAGAAAGAAACTATACCCAAGGAATTAAACGGTGTTAGGTATGCTAATTTGCATAACGTAGTTGTTTTTTCTTTTCTTTTTCCAGAAAATTCTGAAAGAGAAGAACTCATTTAGGGAATATGCGGCAACACAGACAGACAGACGGATTCACGTTTTAACGATTTACATCAAGCGATGGAAAGAGTTGCTTGTTTACATGAAATGTCTAAACGAGCACGTCTTCAAGGTCAGAAAGTTAAAGCCACTGATTCAGCCGATCGGAGGTTTATCGCTGCGAGCGAAACTAATTCTCGTAGAGAGGTAAAAGAAAAAGAAGTAGGTCATTGCCTTTTGCAAGCAAACAGCTGTTATATAGAAAGTAAGTTAAGAATTGACAATTTAGCTTCAACAATAAGAGTTGATTTCTAAATTAAGAAAGAATTATGATCCAATATTGAGGAATTATTTTTATTTTTATTAGAAGTGACAAGAGTTGTTAATTTAAATTTATGTTCTTGGAATAGTTATTGTTTATTATGCAAATGTAGAGGACGATTTCATATTGAAATTATCCGAGTGCTTAAACGATATACAGGGTAGTCAGAAATATTGTGTGAAATAAAACACATTTCAGAATGTGCAATAAAGGATTTGATGCATAAATATGTCTATAGGAAAGAAATTTCAGGTGAAACTTGTGAATTGTATTTGAATGAGTTGTTGTTGGCCACAGATGTTCTTTGCCCAGATATGACACAATTCGAAATAATTCGTAATTTATGTTTAGGTTTAAATCCTAAAATAAGATGCGAAATTTTTAAAGATGTTTTGCCATCTGACTTGTCTGAAGTCCGTAAGTTAATAAATGGGTACAGACAATATGAATTGTCCTATGCATCTTGCAATGATTTTCTGAAAGTTTGTAATGTTGTAGAAAATAAGTCTGCAAATTCCAGGGCAGTAGTTAGTTTTTCTAAGGTACTAGGAATTCGTATATTATGGCAAATCTAAAAAATGAAAAATATAAATCTAATTCTAATGTTCATTCTGTGGTGTCTCTTAATGACATGTTTGATTTTTCACCGACTGATTTAAGGGATAGTACCCCAGTCGCAGCCTTTGTTAAATAACAAATCCTTATTTTTAGCGTTAGATACTTGTAGTAGTTGTTCGATTGTGAGTGAAGATTTGTTTCGATGTTTAGAAAAGAGGTATAGACTTAAACCTTATAGAGAGAAATTCGTAGGGGTAAACATTGAAAACAAAAATGTTGTTTTGGACTGCTATAAGTTTTCCAGTTTTCTTTGGGAAAATTAAATGTGAGATAGAGGCTTATATTTATTTTGAACTTTGACACGTTGTTGTAGGATTGGACACACTATTTAAATGGGATGGGATCATTCATCTTCCCAGCAAAAAGTTAATATGTGGAAAGCCGAAAATGACTCAACCATTAGTTTTTCGTATTGATGATGCTAACCTTTCTCAAGTAGGTTTTTCTTGTGCTCTGTTTTCCAGTGAAAATAAGCAAATGTCTTCGTTATTTATACCAGTTGATTTTAAGGTTCCTGATTGGAGCAAGGACATTGGTGGAACAATAAAGGGGACCGGTCAAGATGATTGTTCAAAGTGGAAATGTTATTTGACCTAGATCATTGTTCTTATGTATCGACAATTGGTGACAGCGAAGACTGACAATGTCCCAGGTGAAAACCTGGGACATAGTAGAACAACAACACGGAAAAAGGTAAAAACTATTAGGAAGGTGTGTATACTACCGTCATTACAGGAAAATAGAGAAACTGATGTTGGTGATGGTTCATTGGGAGTTCAAATTGGTTCCTGTTTGGGTCAGGAGATGGATTCTGGAGGTGTTGGAAGATGAAAGGAGAGTTCGAGTTTGGATGCAATGTTTCAGCCCAGACCGAAGCGGTTTCTTCCCAGTCGGAAGAGGTTCCGGATTCAATCCCAAAAGTGAATTCCAGTTATCCAGAGGAGATTGGTATTCCTGATAGTTTGGAGACCAATGAGGGAGGCGGCTTCAAGAAAGAAGTGGAAGATGGTGTTGGTGTTTCGAACCTAACCGGATTCCAGGTTGTTGGAAGCATTCTGGAGAGTAATCCTGGAGTTAAGGATTCTTTGTCTAGTTTGGAGAGGCAGTACCCAGACGTCATAAGCGAAAAGGTGGGTTGTTTGAAAAACTATAGTTATGACATTAAAGTAACTAATGAAACTCCTATGAGCTTTACGCCTAATCCAATGTCTAGGGTCCTTCAAAGGGAAATGGATAAGATAATTGATACATTATTAGAAGATAAATTATTCGAACCTAGTAACAGTGATTGGTCTTTTCCAGTGTTTCTAGTAAAACAGAAGGACAAATATAGAATGGTCACTAATTTTAAGGGACTCAATTCAGTTCTGGTGACTAATAGTACAGCTCCTCTGTTGATAGATGCTCTTAGAACAGCGGCTAAGGGTAAAATATTTTCGTCCATAGATTTACGAGAAGCATTCTTACAGGTGCAGGTAACGTCGGAAAGTCGCAAATATTACTTTTAACTGTCATAGATAATTTTTTTTTATTTTTCAAGAATTCCGTATGGAGTTGCATTGGGACCAGCGGTGTTAAGCAAAGTCACGAATGATTTATTTTATTATCTTAATGATGAGGGTATTTCATATTTCTTCGACGATTTATTGTTATTTTCAGAAGACAGTGAATCTCATAAAGCTCTGTTGATCAAAGTGTTTGTTTGATATTCTTAAGAAGAATGGAATAACTGTTTCAAAGCGGAAGTGTAGCATGTTTAAATCACATGTTAAGTTCCTAGAACATATGGTGGTGGTGAGTTGAAGATAGACCCGTCTAGGATAGAAGCTATCCAACAATTGCAAGTTCGACGTAATAGGAAGAGCCTATTAAATCTGTTGGTGTTCTTGATTTGGCATTTGAAGCACATACCCGATTTTCTAGAAATTCTCAAACCTCTGAACGATCTAAGGTCCCCTAAAGTTCCCCTCAAGACTTAGCCTTGACTCGAATTAAGGAGTATTTAATATTCATGTTGTTTTGAAATTGCCTGATGTAAGTTTTCCATTTATAGTACAGAGTGACTGCAATGCTTAAGTGAGGTAGTATTACAAGAAGATGCAGATTGAATAAGAAGACCAGTTGCTTATTATTCCAAGTTACTTAAGCCAAGTGACAAAAATAAAAGCGTGTATCTCTTAGAAGGGTTAACTAATTTCAGTTTTAGAGAGATATCAGATTTACTTTCATGACTGTGTTTGTGAAAACAGATAATCATACCTGAAGCAAATTTAAATCAACCTAAGAAGTTAGGTAAAGAGGATTTCTTGATTCAACGGTTAATTAATTTTAAAATAAATATCAAGCATATTTCGTCATCTCAGAACATTTTAAGTGATTTTTTTTTCCTCGAGTAACCGATCCTTTTAATTATGAGATATGATAATGCCTTAGATAGGGAAGAGCTAAATAAAAATGTATGTTGTATAAATTTATGGAGTCAACCTTTTGCAGCTACTTCTGTACAAACTCATCAAAAAAGGATGAGGAGTTAGGTAAGATCATTCATGATCTTGAAAATAATGCTCCACGTGAAGGTTACAAATTAATTAATGGTATTTTGTGTTTGAAAACCAAGGCCATTAACAATCCGTATAAAATTTGTTTGCCTGAAGCGTTGATACCTATGATTATTGATTTGTATCACAATGACATTCTTTTAGGTAGTCATGCAGGTATCTATAGAACCTTGCAGAAGATTGGTAGGCGGTATACCTGGAAGAATATAAGGTTCAAATTTATAATTTTGTAAAATCTTTTACTAAATGCCAGAAAGCCAAGGCTTCAAACGAAACTAAACAGGGTCAATTAATTTCTGAATTAGTAGATAAGGTTAATTATTGGTGGAATATCGAAATGATTGCTCCCTTAGTTAGTTCGAAATCTTTCAGATTCTTACTCATCTGTGTAGATAGTGCCAGTAAGCATGTTTTCTTCGAACCTTTGCGAAATTTAAATAGTAAAGCTATTTGGGCTAAACTGTATAAGCTATTCTGTAGATTCGGTTTTCTGAATGTAATTTTCAGAGACATTGCAAGCTACTACACATCAGCATATTTAAGATTTTTTTTATATAATTTGGGTATCAGAGATGTTACTTCTTCATTTATCATGCAAATTCGAATGAGTCCGAGAGATACATACGAACATTGAAAAAACATTCTGAAAGCGTATTTTGCATACGATCAGACTAAATGGTATGATCACATTTTTTAAATATAATTTGCTTTGAATATGGCCGAACATACCGAATCAAAAACATTTCCAAATTACTTGTATTTTCGTAGATCAATTGCTGATCTGTTAAATGTCAAATGGCAAATCACAAATGATCTATTAGGAAAGGCTAATAACCCTGATCTTTGTGAGAACGCAATGAAGAATCTAAAGAGTGCCTGGATTAGGAGGAAAAAGATGTATGGTAAAAAGAAAGTCAGTGTTAACTATGACCTGGGTGATTTAGTTTTGATAAAATTTCATCCTAAATGTAGTTTGTCTGATAAAATTTCAAAAAGTCTAATTATGAGATACCAAGAACCGTACAAAGTTGTACAGAGATTAGGTCCAAATACCTTGTACGTCCAGAATTGTGAAAACCTGGACGAAGATAAGAAATATCACTTTAGTATGGTGAAGAGATACTTTCCCCAGACGAAATGTAGCTGATATGTAAATTTTGTTTGAATTTAGGTGAATGCTTGTAAAATTTTATTTTGTAGATAAGGATTTTTTGTGTTTCTATTGTACTGTGTTTGAGTATTTTTCAGGTATCATTTTGTACACTGTGACGAAAGACTGAAGGACTTCAAATGCAAAGCTTTGCGGGATGACCTTTGAGTCGACCAGGACTCAAGACTAGACATAACAGGACATATGTAAATATGATTGTCAAATAATTCAAATCAGATTGTAAGTAATTATGTTTTGTTTTGAATTAATTTCTGAAGTAAGAAAATAATTTTCTGGCTGGGGGAGGTTGTAATATACTGAAAACTTCAACTTCGTAATTATTTGTTTTAGTTAGGAACGATGATTGATACGTCATCTGCTTTTCAATTGTTTTCTCTGGTTGAAGGGTTGAAAGAGCTCGCCACCACTTCAGATCGGAAGTTTAGATCGCTAAGACTTCAGACCGCATTGAGGAATAGGACTGAATTTTGTAAGCTCTTCATGGTCAAAGAAGTGATAGTAATTCGACCTATAAAGATAGTCTTTTACGAAGTCAAGTGAATATTAGATTCCCTAAGGAATTCTTTGTAACTGTGTAGCAAATATTCATTCAAGGTGCTTATTTTGTGCTATTGAGAAGATGTCTAATTGCAGTGCACTTGCATGTGCACGAAGCAATTGTATTGGAATAACACCACGATCTTTGTTAAAAGTGTCGAATGCAGAGACGTTATGCTCCAGCCAGAAAACTATTGTGTGTGGTTAATTCAGTTAATGATAGGCCTGAGTGAAATGGCAATTTTCTTCTATATCAAGGCCGTATATTGTGCTTCGATATTGTTACTACGAAGTGAAATAGAAAATGTTAGACCGTATGGTCAAAATGTTTGACTTCAGTTAAGTTGAATGCAAATGTTTGTAAAGGGCAGCTTGTAAGTACTTTTGAGTTCGTTCCTTTTTATTCTTCATTAAAATTGTTAAATTTTATAAACAGGGGTTTTGGTTCTTAATTATTTCCGAGGTATTATTAGAATATAGAATTTCATTTATTTTTCAGGGGAAATGGAAATTTTATGGCAAAGATAATTTATGTTAAATGTGTGCGGATATTCCACTTCAACCCGGACCAGACCTCATTTCTTTTTTTTTTTTAAAAAAAAAAAAGAGATTATGACAACACCCAATTAACGAATGTCTGGAAGAGTCCCTGGATCCCATACAGAAAAAGAACGCCCGACCAAATGCATATCTAATGCTAAGAAGTGGTTTTATTAACGCGATGTCGAATCTGTCTTTCTATTTATACTCTTGTCGATTCAGTTGAACATTGCCTAGTATCAAGGCATGGGAAGTGTTTGTTTTCTTATGTCTTATAGATAGGCCCCATCTTCGTTCTAGATTAGAGCATATGATTGAAATGGCAAACCAAATTCTCTCTCGTTACGAAAGGAATAGTATTTATTTCCGTGTCAGCCTTGAACATATAAACCCCAAATATGAAAGGGAGGACAGTTCGTACAAAATACATAATTCCTTGGCATCATCGTACAATGTGATTTACGACGACACTAGATTTTTTAAGCTTCATCTCACTATTTCAATTTGGTATTTGAATTTATTAAAAACCTTTAGAAAACTTCGATTCAGGACGAATATTTCCACTTAGGGACAGGTGGTTTGAGCTCATGTAACCTATAGGTTCCATTAGGTATATTTTCCCATTCAGTAGTTAAATTTCGCATACTATATAAATTACCGTAGTACTTGAATTCAGTTTTTAGTGCATCATATTAAAAAATAATGTAAGATGAGAAAGTTTTATTTATAACTATTACATTCAAGTTACTAATTAATTTAGTGGAAGTAAAAAAATATCTAATTTCTTCAACGGGGCTCGAACCACCGAGTCTCAAAACGAAAATAACTAAAAATAGCGTGTCATAAACAAGTGTGTCATCAAGCCAACAGGCGGAGCAGTTTACTTCAACACGTGTTAGTAGCGTTACAAAATTACCATGCGTTCCACCTATTTGAGTCATTCTTGAAATTAAAAAGATGGTTTTGGTGTTTGAACATATTGAAATTTGTTGTGCAGGAAAATAGATTAACTTTTTCGTCAAGTAATTATGAATATTTTTTCCTTGTTTTCTGTCCTCAAAAGTTACGAGTAGATCATTAGTACAACGCAAAACTAGAGCTTTCCCTTATTTAAGAATGCGGCTATCTAGCGAACAAAATTCGTTTCTGAATACGACTTCACCTAGTCAGCTGTTAGCCACTCGTTAGTACAACGTTAGTCGTTTAAAAATACGTCTCTGAATACGGATGGAAATGTTTAAAAGAACTATGATTTGCCTACTGTATCGCTCGCAAAACAATACTTGGATACACGTGCACAAATCTGGAACTTACCATTACCTTCGACACATACGAAAGACTCCTGTTATAAAATGGGGCTTGACACGAAAGCAGCAACAACACAAGTAATTTAGTTTATTTTCTGTGTACTGGAGCCTTCCTGCTCATTCGAGTATGGCAAGTGCTTAGCGATATCGTTTGTTAATAAATACAACTGGGGGGGGGGGGGGGAGCGAGCGTCCAGGTTACCTAAATCTAAGTATTGAACAAGTGGCGTTGGACGGACGGTTTACAGTTTTTTGAAGGAGGATTGGCGTGCGTAAATGTCCACTGCCAGGTGCGAGTTTGGTTTGTATAAAGTTTATGTAATGTATTACTTCGAAAGAGAACTTTGCAAAGCACGCCGCCATGCTTTACACCGGCTTAATTGTTTGATATTAACATTCTAAATGAGCTGGAAAGCTTCTAAGGACCGAACCTACAGTTCTTAGTAAAGTGGGTTCCGAACTTTTCCTACCACGAAGTATTCACATTTTCAAATCTATGATATGCCAGAAAACATCGAATAGTCTGAGCTCTAATTCTGACGTACTTTCATTGGCATTTGTATAATTGTTGTTTAGCCTCATGAGGAATGGCTTAATTTCCATATCCTCACCATCATTAGTACTCAATTTTGTCCTCGCTTTCGTCCAAACTTAATGTTAAGTGCGAAATTCAATCTCGACCTCGACATGGGACTTCATCCTCGACCTCACTCAATCACAATCGAACAAATTCGACCTCACTTAACCTCAATCTACCGAGCCACCACAGCTCAGTGGTAGAGCGTTGGAGTAGCACTAGGGAGGGTGTGGGTTCAACCCAGCGACCATCCTGACTGACGTTTTCCCACGGAGGTTTCCTCAGTCGCACCAGGAAAATGCAGGGATAGCACTTTTCCTCATCCTTCCTCACCCCTATTCCGGCCTTTGCCTTAGATACCTAAAGGCCATAAATAAAATTCAAATTCGACCTAGATCTGACTCAAATCTCAACCTTATGACGAAACTTCAATCGCGACCTCACTCAATTTGAGCCTCACGATGAAACTTGAACCTCGATCTCAATCTCACGAGGAACATGATCCTCAATCTCATTACAACCACACGATTTAACTTCAACCTCGACCAACTTTGACCTAACAACAGACTTTGAACCTCGACCTCACTCAACCTCAACCTTACAGTGAACCTCTACCTCACGACCTTACGAGATACTTAAACCTCACGAGGAACAACCTCAACCTCATCTCTCCTAGACCTCTAGACGCGAGCTTAAGTTTGTGAGGTCGAGGTTGAAGTTTCATCCTGAGGTTAAAAGAGGTGGAGATTCAACACCTGAGTGTGGTTGGGGCTTACGTTCCATCGCGAAGTTGAGGCTAAGTGAGGTCGACGTTGAAGTTCCACCCTGAGGTTCAGGTTCCATTGTAAGGTTAAATCGAGAATTCTAGCTTGAAGTTAAGGTTGAGGACGATGTTGAAGTTCCTTCGAGTGGTTGAGGTTGAAATCCCATTGTTAGGTTGTGATTGAGTGAGGTCGAGGTTGCGGTCCCATGGTGAGCTTTAGTTTTAGTTAAGTCAGAATTGAAGTTTCATTTTAGGCTGACGTTCAGTGGGGTCGAGGTTAAGGTTCCATCCTTAGATTGGGATCCAGTGAAATCGATTTTAAGGTTCCATCCTAAGGCTGAGTTAGGTCTATGTTGAAGTTCCATCGTGACGTTGAAGTTCTATCGTGAGTTGGACGTTAAGAAAGGTACTGATTGAAGTTCTATCGTTAGGTTGAGTTTGATGTTCTATCGTGAGGTCTAGGTTGATAAGAGTACATCCGACGTTTAGTGAGATGAGGTGAAGATTCAATCGTGAGGTTTAGGTACAGTGACGTTGATGTTGAAGTTTCCATGAAGTTGAGAACGGTCGAACTTGAAATTCCATAGTGAGGTTGAAGCTGAGTAAGGTCGAGGTTAATGATTTTAATGAAACCAGCTGAGTCTGTAAGCGATGTTGATTCATTAAACACCACCCAGTTTTCCTACACACTTTTCCAAGCTCACAATATTGCTATCATAGCCTTCAAAATCCGTGTGCATTGAATAACTAAGCCATGTATGATGTAACATTTATACGCATATAAACAAATATCAAACAATAGGTTCGTTTTCCCTCAAAAATAGAAAATTAATCGGAAGACGAGAATTAAGCTTTAAATATTGAAAAAGTTTATTAACCATAAAGTGAAAAATGATAATCCAATTGATTTGAAATAATTCCTTCCACGAAAAATGATCCAATAAACACAAACTTATCTGAGAATTAACTTTCAACTAATTAACTCTTTACTGTATCTGAATTGCTGAACAAAATGCATCAAAAATCAAAATCGCTTATCTCTGTTAGCTTACAAAAACTACTTTTAAGAGTTTCCTTGTTAGACTTGTTTGAACTAAAAATCAAAATAACATATGTAAGCTTCAATTTACAGTATATAAATACCCATTCTTACGAGAAGAATAAAAGCTTTGATTCACTTTCCTCACATATTTCTCAAATATGTAAGAATGCATAGCAACATATTATATATATTTTTTGACAGTAATTTTTAACGCCCTCTTACTGCTGCCAAAAATCGTAGTCCAGGCTCATGTGAGGACTTACTAATCATTAGCTAAATACCACTCCTCCAGAAAAGTATTGCCAATAAAATGGTGGACCAGAATGATCGCCTCATAAAATAAAAAATAGTTCTGCAAAAAGAAAACACCCGCAGACATTCGTGTCCCTCAAATAAACCATTGGCGAATGGCGAAGAAGGAAAAACACCAAGCTTCTTCCAAAAGAGAAGTCGCATTCGCCTTTCACTTCGATTTTCAAAATTACAAACCACACTATAAAAATAAATGTGCCACGTACCGTCGATTTCACACAAGTGTAGTCTGTAGCTTCACGCCACATGGACGTCCAAGTTCATGTATCAACAACTAATCATCTTACAGATATCGAGTCACGATTTTGTAAAACCAATCATCCAATACCTAAACCCCTTATAGACAATAAATGAAGTACCCTCTAAGGCACAATTCCCCAGACATCATCGTCCGAGCCATGAATACATCACTCATCTCAAAATTATAAGAACTCAATATCATTACATGTTTCATCGTGTGGTTAGAGAGGTCGGAGTTCAAGTTCTTTTATGAAGTTGAGTTTGAAGTTTTATTGTGAAGCTGAGAAAGTCATATCGTAAGTTGAGGTTACCTGAGGTCGAGGAAGTTCCATCGTGAGTCAAGGTTGATTACTAATGCATATTATGCACAATTTGGTGTAATACAATGGACACTGTAGATTTGTATAAGTAGAATGTAAAATAGGTTGGCAACACTTACAAAAGGGGTAATTTGGAACCGTGACAATCACAATGTGTGTCAAATTATATTTCCTCAATTTCCAACGACGTGGAAACATTTCATTATTTTTCAAAAGGTTAGCAACACTGCCAATTTGGGTACAATATCATACTTGAACTCCTAATGCACGTAATGCATTTCCTAAGGTAGGAAAGTTACTGTCCTTGAAAAAAAACTATTTTTATATGGGCCAGTCTAGTAACTTTGGACTTCGGCCCGTTACGGTGTGCCTTTAGCTGTTAAGTGTTAAAATCCACACCCATGCCCCTGCCAGGACTTGAACCCGGGACCTTCGAGCCGATGGCCTACCGCCGCAGACCGCTCGGCCGGCACTGTCCTTGTAGATAAAGACGACGACGACGACGATAAACGAATATTGGTTGGAAGATGAAAATAAAGTATGTGGGTGTGTAGAGCACAACTACACGAACAAATCATTGACCTGAAGCGTCAGTTTTCTTGTACTTCTTTAACACAGAACAACTGCAACATGTGTTGCGAAGGTATTTAGAAGTGAAATGTGTGGT
>JAGDQP010021033.1:0-32342 GCA_022664845.1 Lepisma saccharinum | reverse complement strand
GGCTTGAATTTGTAGGAGCAGCATTGAAATTTCGTGCAACGATAAAAATACATTACACATATTCGGAGTTAGTGGTGCCATCTTTTGTTGGAGATCGTTGCGTTACATTAACCTTTAAAAAAAAAATCAATCCTGCTAAATTGTCAACTGATATCTTATGCCGTACATAACTCAATATTTTTTTTTTAAAGCAAAATTTTGACTGTATGTGCATTTATCGTGGCACCACAGTTTTTTTTATCAAATAGTTAGAAACTCAAAGTTGTGTAGAAGCTAAAATGAATGAATGAATCCAGTATTGTTTGCGTAACAATAGATATTATTGTGAGATATTAACTTGTAAGAGTTGGCTTAAAATAACAGTGAGATTGTGTTTTTTTTTTGTATAGCTGTATACTTGAATCTAGTTGTTTGTTATTTTATATAGATATAAGAATTTTTTTTTAAGTTTTCTTTTGGTAGTTGATTGTTACAGATGTATGTGTTCTTTTATTAGTGTTGTTGTTACAACAATGTCACTTCTATACTATAGATAAATATATAGTTGGTATATTTTTATAATAAACTTTTCGTTAAATGACAACGTCAGGAACGGTGTGGTTTTATTTGTGTTGTTGATTTCATTTACCTGATATATTATATTAATCCAGTCAAATTGTGTTTTTACCAGGAAAGTTGTCGGGTAGTTTTGATTTCTTCCATTCTATATGTTTTTTTAGGGTGCTCAACATAAATTACGTGTATTTGAAAATAAGGTTTTGAGAAAGATGTACGGGACGAGATGACTGGAGAATGGAGGAGATTGCATAATGAAGAACTCCACGGACTGTACGATTCACCAGATGTTGTAAAAATAATGAAATCACGACGACTAAGGTAGGCAGGCCATGTAGCTCAGATGGGGGAAAAAATGAAGATTATATTATATCCTGCTTGGAAGGAGACCATTGGGAAGACCGAGACGTCGTTGTGAGGACAATATTAGAAGAGATCTTCGAGAAGTAGGTGTTTGTGATGAAAACTGGCTTGATATTGCCCAGGATAGAATTCAGTGGCGAACGTTTGTTATTGCGGCGATGAACTTGCGAGTTCCATAAGCCATAGAGTGAGTGAGTTAGAATCCGAATCTGAGGTCTGCTAACAAAATTTCGTGACGCAACATTGAAAAAAATGTAAAAAGAAAAAAAAAGTTAAAAATCTCAATTTTTCTTTTTTCGCTTATTACTCAGAAAGTATTAACTTTTTCGTAAATAACCTCCCTATTCAAAATGGAAGTACATAATATTTCCTACAGATGTTACTAGTTACGATTTTTTTTCCTCTGACGAACCGTTCGGGCTCAAGCGCTAGTCTGTCTCCGATTAAAGAAAAGAAATCCATTCCTAAACTCTAATTTATTACTAAAGGCTGTCATTTAGTGAATTTCTCCCAGTTCTCTAATTTAGATCGTATATGTAAAGGTACAGGTCATTTTTTTTTTCTCTCAAAAATTACATAATATTCAAGTTATTGAATGAAGTCTGAAATTGTACAGATTCAGTTACAAATAAAGTTGAAATTCCAACGAAAACATCTTTATAAATTATTACATATTATTATATTACATTATTATATGAGCCGTTGTCGTTTAGAGGGTCCTGGCTGAGGTCGTTCCAATGTTTACAGAAGGAAACAGGGCTTACAAACCAGACGGGGGGCTTTTATAAAATCATTTCGGGGGAGGCCGGGAGAGAATAAATAAAATGAAAAGAC
Organism: Lepisma saccharinum; assembly: GCA_022664845.1. Taxonomy (NCBI): domain Eukaryota; kingdom Metazoa; phylum Arthropoda; class Insecta; order Zygentoma; family Lepismatidae; genus Lepisma; species Lepisma saccharinum. The sequence goes on along the minus strand of JAGDQP010021033.1, from coordinate 30,590 downwards.
GGAAATGCTTATTTTTTTTTTTCTAGTACTGGAGATGGCATAACAGTTCAACTAGCGCTTGAGCCCGAACAGTTCGTCGGAGAAAATAAAACCAAAATAGTAACAATGGGTTTGGCTTCCATTTTGGATCCAAGATGGCGACTTTTTCAAAGTATCGGATTTTTCCCTTTACCTACTCTCCTTCATACCAAATTTGTTGTTTCTAGCTCCAGTAGTTATTGTTCCATTGTTTCCTCTATATTGTTGTGGGTAGGTCGGTTACTTCCACTATGTATAAGCTAGAGAAGAAAGCAAGTCAGTCGTGGAGCATAAGAGTCCACATGAACTCTTTATGTTGTAAAAACTTTGGTAAACTTGATTTTTATATGGGCCAGTCTAGTAACTTTCGACTTCGGCCCATCATGATTCGCCTTTAGCTGTTAAAATCCACACCGATGCCCCTTCCGGGACCTTCGAGCAAATGGCCTACCGCCGCTGACCGCTCTTGTATGTTGTAAACTAACTTTCCGAAAAAGATTAAGAAAAAAAATTTCATGCTGCAAAGCAAAGCCAAAAAACACGAAACGCCGAGAGGAGCGCCACCTATGGTGAAAATCTCTTTTTCCTGAGCTTGACGGGAAGGGCGTAAGCCATGGTGCTGTTACCGCCCATACAATTCATTTTATCTTTTATCCTGGGCTTGACGCAGCAGCATCACCACTACCACACTGGAATTGAATTTTATTTTAAGGCCTTCAGGCAACTATGGCTCAGACCGTATGGATGATGATGATGGGATGAATTGGTGGAATGAAGAAAGTGGGAGGAAACGGGAGAACCCCGAGAAAACCGACGCACACGGTGTTTGTCCACATGGCATGAGCAGGGATCGATCCGACGACCCCTAGCACCAGAGGTGAGTGTTCTATTAACTGAGTCACCGTGGCCCCACGGATCGTTTCAGAGTTATAAGCAAAGTGCCGCTAAAAAAAAATTTTTTTTTTTACCTTTTTTTTTTTCAATGTTGCGTCACGAAATTTTGTTAGCAAACCTCAGATTCGGATTCATCACCCCTAAAAAACATAGAATGGAAGAAATCAAAATTACCCCACAACTTTCCCGCTAGAGGTCGTTTTGAGCACAAATTATTGTATTAGAAAGGACAACGAATATTGTTAAAAGGTTGGCATTCCAAATTCAATAGGAAGCTGCAGTCGGAGCAGCCCAATATATTCTCGTTTTTCTTAGTAGTGAAACAAAAGCAGAGAGAAAATAAAAAAAATATGATGAAATTGCTTGAGTTTGGACATCAACCAAGACCGTAAAAGTTAAAATACGAGCTAGTTGACGACCGTATTTAAGAATAATCGAAAGCAACGATCTCCAGCAAAAGATGGCAGCACTATCTCCGTATATATCTAATGTATGTTCACTGTTACACGAAATTTCCTTGCTGCTCCTACAAATTCAAGCCTAGAGAGCTCATAACCAATTCAAGAGTTCGATCAATGCCAATTTTTAATTTTCTTTTTTGTTCATTGTTATAGGTTTCGAAGATCACAACAACAATGAGGGAAAACTAAAATAAAAAATCGGCGTCGATCATGCTCTTGAATTGGTTATGAGCTTTCTTTCCTGAAACTCTAGGCTTGAATTTGTAGGAGCAGCAAGGAAATTTCGTGTAACAGTGATACATTAGACATATACGGAGATAGTGCTGCCATCTTTTGTTGCTTTAGATTATTCTTAAACTTTAAAAAGCAGACTGAGGAGTGGACTCATTCAACTTATACAGTATGTCAATGCTGTAGCATTATGTCTGGCGTTTAGAATCTTAAATACTATATTTTGCAATAAATTTGAGAGGTACATGTGGAAAATTATAAGTTGTTAAATACAATGAGTTAGTCCATATAGTTTTTTGTTTTTTTTACACTGTAATAGAAATTATAAACCTACACCATATTTATACCTGCTTATTATATGCAGGTTATATTTTGTGCATTTTTCGTGTATTCTAGAAATCGAGCAGTCACGAATTTTCATAAATCATGTTATAGTTTTCATTGTAGCTTCCTCTTACGCAGGGAATTTCTAAAATATCCCTCACCTATAAAAAAAAAATCCCTTGTAGATAACATTAGGCGAAAGGGTATTAGGCCAAAATCGGTACAATAGCTGAAAGACATGATCTTTGCATCGAACACACTCACTAGTAGGAGCGCTATGGGATTTATTCTACTTGTACAACTCATTTTTTTGTATTTTGCACAACTTGGCTAGCATAAACATGAAAATATCTTCTGCTTTGAGACTTATATTCAAATTATGACATGATTAATTGAAGACCTGAATTGAAATACACGCCAAGTCCACCGTATGTATGTATATATTTTTTTAGGAGGAGCGAAAAACAGTTCACGATCTTCGTATGTTATCCTATTCAGCGGAGATTATTTTGTGTTAAAAAGGCTTTCTGTTGTGGGATAAGGATGTAATATCATAGACTTAGCACGCGTCCCCATTTCTGGCTGCGCTAAAACTAACGGGTTTTTGTTCAGAGCACGTGATTTTGAATCCATCCGCTAGGTAGCTCTGCCATAAACCTCATAGTAGAATATGACGTCTATGGCAGAGCTACCTAGCGGATGGATTCAAAATCACGTGCTCTGAACAAAAATCCATTAGTTTTAGCGCAGCCAGTATTGGGGAAGCGTGGTTAGTCTATCTATTATGAGGTCTATGGTAATATTCATGCAAGTGGACAGCCCTTGGAACATAAATACCGACGAACAGAAAAAAATGCAAATGGGGGGGGGGGGAGTGGACTTGGGATGTTTTTCAATTCAGGTCTTTCAATTATGCGTTACTTTAAAGAATACTGAACCAATCCCTGGAAGTAAAGGGTTCTGTTGCGTATTAGTGGTAGGGCCTGTCTCACGCTTGATCTTATGATTAGCTTAGATGCAAGTAATATTCCACTCTCCTGAAAGCTTTCTTTTAATTAGATTTACTGTCATATTTTGGATTGGACAGTCCAATTGATTTGTGTGTTTTATAGTGTAACACTACGATTGTAAGTAGCTTGATTGGGATTTAGTTCATCTTAAGGAAGAAATTATTGCAGATAGGTTAGTTTAGTTGAATTCTTATTAAGATCTTAAAGAAGCTGGTGATCCTGTAAGGACGGGACCTACAATTTTTGGTAAAGTGGGTTCCGAACCAATCCGTTCATTGGAACCCTCAGATTAAGTCGAGCGTTGTTAGTGTGGGGAAACAAATGAGTTCATGCAAAACTATTAAACAACCTTCGTTGAGTGTTTCAATGGGCTCGGCTTTTAACACACGTATACCGGGATGGTACCTCAGCAAGGGCTTTGGTCATCTCCTTTCTCAGAAGAGCAATCTGCGAGGTACGTCATCCCACAGACATGGAACAGAGAGTCTTTGCGCAGATCATAAATTTAAATCTTAATAAATAAGGAACAGAACAGTTATGAGTTCCTTGACTATAATTCCACGATAAAAGTATAATTTAATGAAGGTGCCATAGTTCAGTTGTAGAGCGTTAGCATAATAATCGGAAGGTCCTTGGGCGCCCATCTCGACTGAAATTTTCTCAGACACACCAGGCAAATGCCGAGACAGTATACGATAGGTCTAAATATTTCGAAATTTTGCAGAATTCTATTCTATCCCTTAACTCCAAAAATTTGTTAAAATCACATTTTATACAATTCGTTACTTATTTTTTAGCCTAATTATTGGAGTAAATAAATTAATTTTCAGAAAAGGTGATTCCATATCTTTGAAGTATACATCAGGAGCTACACAACGGATTTTAAGCTCTCTAGCTTTTCTGGTTTTTGAGAGATTCAAGTTTCCGCACATGTTTACAAGAGTATAAAAACTCCACTCACTATTTCGGAAAGGGCCTAGCAGGGTAAGATGGTGAAAAGTGCGTTGGAAGGAATCGTGATAAATAAAAAAAAAATACTGCCGTATTCACCGTACTTTAGCGATATCTCAGTCGGATTTGCACCTACGATGACCTTTTTTTTTTAAAAAAAATGAAGATTTTTTTTTTTCAATCTCTACACGATGGTAATTTTTGCAGATTTGTTGGCGCAAAATTAAAATTTTGAGAGAGGTTAGAAAATTTGAAAATTGAATTTTAAGAAAACGAAGACAACAGTTGGCTCGAAAAAAATATATGTTATGTATTTTTAGTGCTTTATATCCATGAACTATTCGGATGTTCTAAAGTGGTAGAACATAACCAAACAATAAAAAAACATCATTTTTGTTGGTTTTAAGGCGTTTTGCCATCCGTTTCTTTAGCTCACAATGGTTCGTGGTGTCCTGAAAACTTGTAACGTTAATTTAACTAATTTCCCGACGTCATATAATGATGAAATTTTGCACAGCGACGTAAGTCGGGTAACAATACAACATTACATTGTTATTTTTACATATTTCTATGTATGTATATATTTTAAAAACATATTATATTTTGTTATTACAGACCTCGTTATCCTAAAATAAATAGTAGTCTGCACATGGTAGGTGTGGCTGGTTGCAGAACAGCCACACAATATTAGCTTGAAAAAAAGTATGAATACCGCAATAACCCGAAGAAAATTGGTAAAAAGGACTTTCTCAACGGTACCAATTAACCAGAACAACGCCATCAGTTGAGCACAGCGATGGAAATAAGACACGTGATTGGAGTTCTTATGTAACACGTGCACTGTTAGTACAAGTTCGAATAAGCCGTTTGACAGGTCGCCTTCGTGGATGACTGATCTAGACGTCGGCTTCTTGAGTGGAAGGTCTCGGGTTCGAATCTTGCCCGGGACAACACTTGTTCTTCTCATTTCTTTAAATTTATTTTTTCATATTTATTATTTAATAATTGCTAGGATGTATTTGCATGTGGGATGGAGTCGAAAGTACCATCCCTGCATTTACCTGGTGTGCCTGAAGAAAAACCTTCTGAAAACTTCAGTCAGGATGGTCGGCTGCTGGAATCGAAACGAGAACCTCCTGAATACCGAAAGCTCTGAACTACGGCTGCTTGGTACGCTAGCCAATGAGATGCCATTATAAGGCTAACCACGTCTACCTTAGATAAGGTCGTGTGTAATGTTTCGCGAACATGCTTCATATTAATTTGTAGACTGTTGTAATAATATTCTTTTCGATGGAATTAGTTTGCTAAGAATTTCATGCTTTATTTGGAAGTCTGCTCGTTGTAGACACACTTATTTCACTTTCATTCTCACGTGAAAGTTTGTTGACAAAAACTACAATAATTTTGTTTCTCACTATAAAATGCTAAAGTGAAGTTGAAATCGTAAGAACGAATTAAATAAATCTGAAAGAAACATGCTTTTAGAGTGTCATGTTATTTTCGAAGAAACGGGGGAAACGTGATTAAGGGTCAGTTCTACAATCGACCGCTAAACTTTTAGTCAGCGCTAATTTTGAGGCCAAGTCTGATTTTGGCCAATGAGAGTTGGCCTCAACTTAACGCTGACTAGAAGTTTAGCGGTCGATTGTAGAACTGTCCCTAAGGATTAGAGTTATCGAAATGTGATTTAGCAGGACAATATAAAAGCATCACAAAAACGTACTTCAATATTTCATATGGAAACAATGAAGAGAATAGACTGCCGAAGAATAACACCGAAGATATTAAGTTAAATTGAAACCAGATAGGACATGATTAATGTAGAAATTTACGATGAATACCGAGATTAAATATATTGTTGAAGGAGGAAGAGACAGAAGGCAAGTATAACGCAGATAATATTGTAGAAGATTACGTGCTATTATAGAAAGGGAAGTACAATACCAGAATAATAGAGAAGGCTGAACTTGCTCACTAGAACTGCAGCTGTCAGGTAAGTACAGTGCTTCTGCTGCTTATTGCTTGCTGTTTTGAAATATTGAAGTAATAAACCATTACTTTATATGTTTCCAGGTCCCACATAGCAGAGTACATCCCTGGGACGTCCCATTTAGATCCCATTAACGTCAGATTTCTCAAGCTCCCATAGCGATGTCCTAAGGACGTCCGTAGGATAACTCTGTGGGCAATACAAACAGTTCATCCCGTATGGAGGTCCCCTGGATGTCCCCCGGAAAGCCGTGTGGGATTACCTACCTGGAATTTCTATAAATTAAATCGACCTTACTATTATTATTATTTAATTAATTATAACTATACGAAGGATATGCCTTCGTATAGTTATACGAAGGATTAATTATAACTATACGTCCCATGGATGTAAACGGGACTTAAACAGGACGTCCTAGGGACGTCCCGATATCCTGTCAGGAGATCCGTCAGATATTCCTGGGACGTCATTTTGCTATGTGGGGTTAGTGCTAACTTTCCAAAATATTGTCAGGGTATATAAAAAAAGATGAATGAGGCTCTGCATGGACAAGGTTTTGCTTTTAATTTTATTGGAAGCATGGAAAGGGAGAAACAGCAGTGTTAAAATAGGAATTAAAAGATCAACATTAGCCAAACACTTAAAAAAATGAATATTATAATGTCCGAATGGTCTTTTTTTTTTATAAAAGATGAATGAATATTCTGAATCCATCCTCACGAAATTGAATAATTATTCAAGATTTCAATGATTGGTTATGGAAGATGGATTCATTCCGAAGTCACAAAAGATACCGGTATTGTCAATCACAAGACAAGAAAAAAAAATGCGAGTTTGGTTACCATGAATAATTTGGAGACCTTTATTTTTTCGTAAGTAATAAATTCATATCGTACTATTTAGCCTTTTGTCTTGGTAATTTATACATATTCAGAATTAGTATTACTTCCATTAACTAGTTGAGCACTTTGTAAGCCAGTAAACAGACAGTTTGGGGCACACTGATCACACACAGTGCCATACAAAATCATTCCCGTCTTAATTTAATCAGTCAGTTCCATGAAGACACAGGAAGATGTGTGTCCAAATCGAAAATGTTTTCGTACTTCATAAACAAGCACAAATTCTACCCATATATTTCACTGTATTAATAACAAATCAGTGATATCTTACAGGTAATAATTAAATTTTGATTAAATGAGCTATCATTATGCAAATCAGAAACTCTCGCCTAAAAAAAAAATCAGCCATCCATTATGCCGTTAAGCAAGAGACCTTTATTTTATTTCTAGACACTAAAGAAAGTTAATTTTGTTTCCTGTAGATTATTTGAAATTCATTGTTTATTGCAAAGTTTTACTTTGTTTATTAGCAATTTTAATCCTTTGAATCTTCCTCGCCTCACAACAATACCTAGTAAACAATAAGATTCTATGTTATGGATTTCCGTAGTTAGTAAGTTAAGTTAGAGTATATTCGTTATAACTAAAATTTTAAAGTAGAAACGGGGTGAAAGGAAAATAAAGCACAAGATAATGAAACGAAGACGAGACCAAATATTGCACTTGAGAACCGTGCTTAGCCAGTGGCCAGTTTTAAGCTCCCTGGAATCAGACAATTTGCTAAATCTAAAGTTGGTTCTCGTTTTTGGTGAAGAAGCTAACCAAGCCGTTTATGTAACCAAAGATGATGAAATGTATGTGATAGATCCGAAAAGATTTGCTGAAGAAAGTGCAAACGATGACGACCGCACATGTGCTAGAAAAGTTTTAATGTTATGTAAGAAAGGTGTTCGAAGTTTCGCATATGGAGGACAACAAATGTTAGCCTTCACTGAAACTGGAAAATTATACCAAAGGATTACGGGTCCAGATAAACATGAAGAATTTACATGGATGCCAGTTTATCAAGAATTTGATTACCTAGAAGAATCAGGAAGTCGAATCAGTGGAGTAGCGTGTGGAAATTCTCACGCATTGGTTCTCATGTCAAACGGTGAAGTTTACAAAATCATCAAGAACACAACCCGCAAGATACCTTGCTTCCATGAAGGGGATATTTGCGAGCCTTATTGCATAACACCAACAAAGATTGTGGATATTGCTTGTAGCTACAGCGCGGCATTCGCTGTTACAGAAGATGGTGAGATTTATGCATGGGGAACATTTCCAGGGATCTCAAGACGCCGACCTGCGAAAGTACCTTTTCCAGATGGAGTGAGAATCCGAAAAGTTGCCTGTGGACGTAATCACACTTTAGCGTTGTCGCCAGTAGGTTGCGTGTTTTCATGGGGAGAAAATCAATTTGGTCAACTAGGAATTGGGAATCAAGTGAACAAAAATTACCCGCAACTAGTATTCATTGATTCAGAAATTGTCGATGTGGCAGCGACTCCCATTTCGCACATATCTGCAGCCGAAGATTGTGTAGGGAAAATATTTATGTGGGGTCAGTGTAAAGATTGGCCGATTCCAGTACCTACAAGAACAGCTTACCGCCAATTGCATGACGTGTTTGCAGTCTTTTCTGATCCACCAGTGATGTTCAAACCTTTAGATTTAAGTGAGGAGCCAAACGTAATCAAATCTGTCAGCAAACTTGATTGTTCAGTCATTGTCCATATATTAGAGTTGGCCTTTAATGATTCAAGCACTAGTGATGTCACTATCGTTGTTGAGAGGAAACCAATATATGTTCATAAAACAGTGTTAGTGAACCGATCTGAACATTTCCGAATTGTGTTTAAGAATAAATGGCAAGACACAAGAAATTATGTAATTAATATCGATAACTTTACACATCCTACCTACACAACATATCTTCGTTATCTGTACACGGGTACAATTATCAAGGAGTCTGCTCTCACGGATGAAATGGTGGAACTCATTACGTTAGCTGATGCCTACAATGAGAGGAAACTCCTAGGTGATTGCGAGAGGTGGTTAGTTAAAAAACTCTTCCCGGAGACTCTTAGCGAGATGTATTGTTTGGCAAAGAAATTTAACCTTCATAAACTGAAAGCCGCTTGTGTGCAAACATCAGCTCAAATCTTCAGAAATACCGTACATGGACCCGATGACAACGGAATGCTTCAAGCATTACCGAAGAAAGCTCCGATCCGTTTTGACCAACTATAGTTTGACGATGACACAAAGAAAGGTCTCTGATTGAATTTTGAAACCATCCGTTGTCTTAACGTCTAAACCTGTTAAAACGTTATTATGGTCATTTTCAAATCAAAATATCTTCAATACATAAATCTGTTTCTTGTTATCATATCATTTCGAATCTGGTTGTAATATTTGAAGTAAACTCATATCAGTTAGAAGATTCTTAATAAAAAGCATTCAGATTTGTTTAAAATTACGTTCTGGAATAAATAAAATGATGACAATATCTGTAACAGTAATTTTTTGTTTAAATCTGTTCCCATATGTCTAATTAATATTTAAGTTCTTGATAATGTTCATGTTCATAGGCGCAGAATATTTAAATACAATATGTTTATTAAACATGATTCTCTAGGTATAATACACCGCTCTTTAAGGCCCAATCCAGGTGGGGTTTCCCGTCTTTTTCGTTTTACGTCAATTATTCAAATTTCAGTAGAGGAAAACAGAAATTAACTTTCACGGACCAAAGTTCGTTTCGTCCTTCAATAATGAATAGAATTACTTTTAATAAAATATTAGTAGTAAACTCAGGATTGTGTGCAGACACTTCTGGGACAGAATAATGTCCCAAAAGTGTCTGCACACAATCCTGCAGTTACTGCTAGCATTTAATTATAACTAATTGTACTTATTATTGAAGAATGAAACGAACTTTTGTCCGTGAAAAGTTAATTTCTGTTTTCTTGTATCGAAATTTGAATAATTGACGTAAAACGAAAAAGGCGGAAAAACCCACTTGGATTGAGCCCTAAACATTAAGAAAGACGACAGACTTAAAACATGGCCATTGTTAGCGCTGTACTAACACAACATTTGGCTAATTAGTTGTGGAGCTGTTCTATAGAGAGTTAGAAGCAGGACTATAAACAGGTCGACGTGGCTTCTTCGGTGATCATCAGGCTATGGAACACGTTCCAGACAACACCAAATGCCTCGCGAAAAGGTACAGTGAATCCATGTAGCATCGGACATTGATGACCGATAGTCTATGTGCAGTTGCCTGGTCGAACTAAAAGGTCTGCTACATCATCGCAATTGCATAAAGATGTTGCTTCCACGTGACGACTAAATTATCGTGTCACCACAACGGTGTTGTGTATACAACATACAGGCTCGTAACCAGAGGGGGCAGGGGGCTGAGCCCCATCTAGCATGATCGTCAGCCTCCGCCGCTAGCACACTAATAACTTGATTTCGTTGTGAATCTTAGAAACATTACATCTGCCTCACATATTATGTATAAAATATAAGCGCGAAAAACATACACATAATTAGGTTTAATATACATGTTTATTCGCTGATGTTTATGTACAGTCGTAATACAGAAATTTCATACTACACTCTATCATATATACACTAAAAATCAAAGTACACATAAAGCTCACAATATGTCCCGAAAAAAGTTCACAATATGTCCCAGTTTCAGCACGTTTTGAGTGCATATAACTATGAACTTTTCGTGAAGTGAATATGAACAACGCCACATTTTTAGTGCATAATATATGCACTTTGGGTGTACTGATACACAATTTATACACAAAAAAGTTCACTTAATATTGGCAAATATACTTAAAGTGAACTCAAAATGAAGTGTAAATAATGCGAACTTCAGCAAATATGAACTTAATGAGTACAGAATGTGCATAGTGGGCCAGAAGTCAACAAAAAGACACATTGAGCACACTAAAAGCTCACATTTTTTTTCGGTAGGTTCATATAAAGTTCATTTTTGGTGTAGTTTTTGTGTAATTTTCTGTGCCAGGAGAATTTTCAGTGTAATCACTAATTGCCTGTTCTTGAGGTAGTGTGTTTCATAATGTGAATATACCCTTCCTTATTCGAAATCCAAACTCTTCTCTTCAATTTCTGTGTTTACCTGACCTTGTAATGTTATCTTTTTTTTATTATTTTTAAAGTAATAATAACACAGTACATCTTTGCATTACGCACCACTTTACATCCTCGTGTTACGAAGAGAAGTAGTTGCTATAAAAATACATTTTTGAATTTGACTTTTTATTTTTTTTAAAAAATCATCCCCCAATTCCAGGTTACAAAAGTTTCTAGCAAATTAAAATAAAAAAATGAATTTGTTTAAGATATTTAAGTGTAACATTTATTTTCACAATTATACTAATAAGCTTAGGAAATTATTCATTTTCAATTGAGACTAATAGGCAAGATTAATTTTAAGCTATATTTTTTTTATAATCTTATCCATTGTTTTCATTAACGTAATGTATTTAATTGTTTCTTTTTACTAGTGCTTCTTACTATAGTTTTTACGTGGAGCGTTCAATATATGGATTGAAAATATATATATATATATATATAGGCTATATATATACACACTTTTTTTTAAATTCGGTTTGTGGATGAGGTGGATTTTCGGCCAAATATCTTCAATATTACGCGCAAAAAATAATTCAACTCGATCGATCGACATCTCAAGCTGCCGCCAGACCCCTGCAATTGTGAAAATCGACCTAAAAATTCTCTTTTGGGAAAAATAATTAAAAATTCTGATTTAAAAAAAAACAACAACAACATTAATTTCGCTTAGAAATGGTAGGAATTGGCCTTACTATAAAATTCCTGAAGCTGACGGAGGTTTTCATGATACTTTAGAAACTTTACAATTATCGCTCGTTCACCAATAATCGCATCACCGGAGATTGAAGCAACACTCCAAATTTCTATTATATTCTTCGACACTTCTTTGGTAGAAGGTTCCCAACGGTTTATAGAAATCTTCATAGCTTCTTCTGTTTCCCATAAAACCGAAAGCACTGAATTAGTTCACGTATTTTGATCACCTGTTTCACCGCACAACAAACCGAACCCTCGCAATTAAGGTACAATGCACATTGTTGGTCACTAACACTGACACTTTCACGTGGCGAAACGTACAACAAACGGTTCCAATAAGAAAACAAAGACATCCTTACCAGACGCAACTAATTCACCGACAATCACTGCCACGCGCGACACATCCATCAACACAAATTGTTAATCACTAGCTACTTGTATAAACGGAGAACCAGTTCAAAGACAGAGTCCAAGTAGATGGTCAAATGGGAGTTGGGTGGCGGAAAAACACACAGATACACCGGTTTGTAAAAGGGGTGAATTTTAGTGATTTTTTTAAAACCATTTTTGACAATACATTTCGTCGAAAGTAAGTTTTCTCAAGCTCATAATTTTATAGTAAGTGCATTCTAAGGTCAATCCCAACCATTTGTAAGCGAAATTAATGTATTTTTTTTAAGTAAGAATTTTAAATAATTTTTCCCAAGAGGGATTTTTTTAGGTCGATTTTCACAATTGCAGGAGTCTTGCGGCAGCTTGAGATGTTGACCGATCGAGCTGAAATTTCTTGCACGTAATATTGAAGCCATTTGTTCCAAAATCCACCGCATCCACATAGCAAATTGAAGAAAGTATTTCTTTTCGATCCACCATAATATATAAGTTTCCCTGGGTTCTTAGATTTTTGTTTCGTAACATACAATGAAAACTACACATGGCTGAATAAGTGCATCCGTCATAACTTCTCTACATAATTACCACGAACGTTCAGGCGTTTGTTCCAACTTGCAAAAGCTTATCGAAACCCTCTGCCGAAAAATTCCAGACTGAGCATTCGTCTCACGGCGCATGATGAAGATTTGCCCGTCGCCCTGGTATGACAATAGTCCATCAAGGCTACAGCCCATTCTCGTCTGACGATGTTCCGGAGTAAGCTGACAAAGAACTCAACGTGCTCACACTTTTTGCGCTATCCCAAATTCTCAGGGACAGTGATATGAACCTTGACAGTGACAGTGGTATGAACCGTTCCAGAGTTTGCAGAATTTGCACACTCCTCTGGATTAGGTCATCCACATTTGCCATGCTTTCCTAACTGGTGACACTTGAGAGACGATCGTATTGAACTTTGTCAAAAATGTATACTCTGCCATCAATAAACATGTTGCGCCATTTACTGACCATTTACACGGAGATTACAGTATCACCAGACACACACACAACAATCTTTCTATGGGCGTGAAACCATTTGCCCATTCGTACCAGATTACGGTACGCACTTCTTCCCGACGACGCCAGGTCCCCGGTGCACCTGGTGCTGGTATGCTTCACTATCCCTTACTACTCTTTATTGCGCAAGCCCGGTCTCCCACAACATGCCTTCGTAGCTTGCCCATTTGCGCATGCGCCTTCATGTCTGTGGGAGAAATGTTTATTGTTACTTCAAGGCGATAGATGGCGCTAGTCAGCTATGTGCATAATATTACTCAGTTACCTCTAACACATTTTATAGCATAGGAAAACTTACATATTGAACGATCTACGTATATTAATAATTCTTGTGTAACAACGTAATGTTGATAGTACCTAAATATCTTACAAGTTACTGATAGATGGAAGACGGGTCAATAGATGGAAGACGTTCTGAAAGTTCTTCTAACATAAGATCGATTGTATCCCTGGCAATAGACAGAACTTTTAATTTCAGAGTGATGTGGAAGAAAATTTGATACAGAGGCAAGCTGAACTAACGGTAATATCAATGAGATTCTTTTTTATACGTAAAAAAGTATTGAAGATTCCGTAGCGAACTACATCAGTAAGTCCGATTACCAGGTGTGTAAATATGAAACCGGAATTTGTGCATAGACGGCGTTAGCTGTCACTGTGGTTACCATAAAACTGCGTCCTTGGCGCCACTTGCTTGTTTTGACTGCTGATAACGATTTGCAACTCACAACCAGACAAATTTCATGTCATAGTGTAGTGTTTAATAGCGTTGAACATGGCGAAATGTGTACCTACAAACTACAATGTGCGGACAGCATTGATTTTTTGTTACCATTTGAAGAAAACTGCTGCAGAATCGCATCGCATGCTTGTCGAAGCTTAAGATGATCATGCTCTTGGTAAGTCACAGTGCTATGAGTGGTTTACAAAATTTAAAAGTGGCGATTTAACGAAGTACGTGGAAGACCACCGAAAAAGTTTGCAGACAGCGAATTGCAAGCTTTGTTGGATGAGGATGACGCTCAAACGCAACAATTACTCGCGGGTCAATTAAATGTGAAACGAGAAGCAGTTTCTATACGTTTAAAAGCCATGGGCAAGATTCAGAAGGTGGGAAAATGGGTTCCACATGCATTGACTGAACCACAGCAGGAAAACCGAAAAACCACTTGCGAAATTATGCTCGCCAGGTACAAAAGGAAATCATTTCTCCATCGAATGTGACTGGTGACGAAAAGTGGATCTATTTCGAGAATTCTAAGCGTAGAAGATCATGGGTAACTCCAGGAGAACCGGCGACATCGACTGCAAGACCTAATCGCTATGGACAGAAGACAATGCTTTGTGTTTGGTGGGATCAGAAGGGAGTGATCTATTATGAACTGCTGAAACCTGGCGAAACCGTTAATACTCAACGTTACCGACAACAAATGATCGATTTGCATCAAGCTTTGCGTGAAAAAGACCAAAATATGACCAAAGACAACATAAAGTGATTTTGCTTCACGAAAATGCACCCTCCCACACAGCAAAAAAACCTATCAAGGAGACGATTGCGACGTTTGGCTGGGAAATCCTTCCGCATGCGGCTTACTTACCAGACTTGGCGCCTTCCGATTTTCACTTATTTGCATCTATGGGACACGCACTTCACATGACCAGCGCTTCACATCTTACGAAAATGTACGGAAATGGCTTGATGACTGGTTTGCAGCACAAGAGGCACAGTTTTTTTGGTCTGGCATGCACACATTGCCGGAACCATGGCAGAGATGTATCGCTAGCGATGGCCAATACTTCGAATAAAATAGTTCTTAGCATTGTCATCCAATCACTGTGTCTTTTCTGTACATAAATTCCGGTTTCATATTTACGCACCTGGTACACTTTTCCCATATTTTCGTCCAATAAGCTCTCTCACCCACTTCAGAAAACAAGTCGAGAAAATTCTTCTATATCAAATCCATATCACGGTAAACTAACGCAATTTCTTATCTAGTTCACTAATATGGATGTAAATGTGGTATGAATCAAATTCCAGCTCGTACGGGTTATTCACCATCTGAATGAAATTCAGCTCAAATTCGCCTTATTGCACTACGAATATTCATCGATATTTCAGAACTGACACGAGCGAGTAACTACTAATCCCATTCAGACTTTTAGAAATTCCAGCCTATAGTCCAGGAAATAAAGGTTTGATGTCGGGAAGGAGAAAGCTGAATTTTAGCCAGTTGTTACATCATTACTAGAGGTGCATTTTCTAAAAAGTCCCCGTCCCTCCCCCCTGTGCTTCCCCCACAATGCCCCCCCCCCCGAACTACAAATTTACAGACTCAGCAACTGTATTATATCTCCGTAACCAATAGACATAACGGCAGGATTCTTTTTTGTTATAATTTCTAGATTACGGGCTACAAAAATGTTTATCATGCGTTGTGCGCTATCTCTAGTAATTTTGCCGTAATTTAGATCAAAAGCGCAAAATAACTATATTTTGCTTTCAATATTTACACTTTTTACGGTGTATCTTGTTTAAAACTCATAATATCATAAATGTTTGAAGTAAAAATTGTTGCCTGTTTCATAAGCTTTAAAATGATGTATATATCAATATGGTTGAAGAATTACTGTGTTCGGCAGTAAATTAGCAATGACGCTCATCAGCGCGCGAACAATGTTTTACCTTCGCCCTATCACCCTTTCCACATTAGGCAGTTGTGAGCTATCGACAATTATAACAATTTGTTTTTGTTGTGTAAGGGCAAGTAAAATAGGCGATGACTTCGTAACGTATTTTGACGGCCTTTTCATGTGATATATCACGTACCCAGATAGCATGCCAATTTGCAACAAGGTTGAGTCACATCAAAATTCAAAAGTGCTTGTATGTGGGTAGTGAAAAAAGAAGAAAAAGGAAGGAGGTACTTCAATTGAAAGCTACTTTCTGTGCTCAGCAAGAGAAAGTAGAGCTTCATAGAATTTATTACGATAAGGTTGGTCATATTTCTATTAGTTGGAAATTAAATTTAGTTGGTAATTTTAATTTTTATTATAACTTACCTTTGATGATGTTGTATTGTCAATTGAATGCTGTAGGTTATATTTATTATTTTCTAACAGAGCGTGGCAATCGATTACCGTTAAACTGAAACTGTCAGGATCTTGTGAAAATTTATGTAGCGGAATGAATACATTAAACTTAACAAATTACTTATTTATTAGAAATGCAATAAAAGAAGAATGGTTGATTTTCATTTATTGTGTGCTTTAAGTGGGATATAACTTGAAAGAATGACTGTAATAGTGAAAGAGAATTACGGGCATTATTGAGGTTGGTGTGAAATGAATGGATGGGCTGCATGAAAAGTTGGTAGGAAAAGTACTATTCGATTCACAACGCGTGCATGCAGAACTATATAAGACATACTAGTATCAAAGCTGATTAATTATAAATGAATGCAGATGGATAACCCATCTCATCTTTCAACATCTTCAACTTTTCTAATTACCTCAAAAGCAACAAACCAAAGGAAATTGCTTCATTTGTGGAAAATAATTCAGTATTAAAAACTGCATTAGAGCACAAGAAGTGTTTTCATATCGTTGTGACTATAGAAATGAGGGAATATCTTATCAAGAAATGTGCCTTACGAAATGATGAGTGGAGAGAAAGGGTTAGTGCTAGGCGTCTTATTGTGAGTAATCTTGTAGTACCAGAAGTAAAGTACCATGAAAACGGTTCCAAAGATTTTTTAAGAATTAAACCAATTGGGGAACTCGTGACTCGGCCAAAATAGAAAAAGGGGAATTCATTTGTATGTTATGTAAGTACATATAAAACAGTGACGAATGCCAGTACACTCTGAATGAATTAGAAGATATCATGATACGTGTATCTGGTCAAGAGAATGGCTGTCATATACAGACAAACATCTTTAATAACATTTTAAGAGTCGGATAATTGTTTCAAATGTTTCTTTCTGGAAGGAAAATGTACGTACATCTTATATTCCTTTTTCGAAAAATATTTTATTACACAAAATACACCAGTATGAAATTTCACTTCTTCATTTGTAAACAACACACTCTTCTGAATACAGTCCATAAATATTTGAAACATTTTCTTTTGTATTTAAATACACAATAACGTCGCGCATTGTCCTTCTAAAATTTACTCCAACTGGTTGGAAAATTAAAAAATTTTGACAGTTTGCTTATTATAGTCGCCACTTGCACTAAAGCTGACTAGGCAGATCACATCAGAACATACTTGTATTGAAACGTGGTTCCTACTTCCTGGGCCATTGTAAAACAGATATAACTATGGTGTCCCTAAGTGAATTATGTTCACTGTTAGACTACTTTCCCCTACACTCACCTGGATATCTTTAAAATGTAAATAGCTCCTTTTTTCAACTTCTTTTTATCTGTATATATCGATTGATTTTCTAGAAAAGTGAGCAGCTTTCAATATTTAGAAAAAAAAGGAAGAAAAAGTAGACGTTCAAAAAAAAACGTTAATTAATACAATAGTTTGTCGTTCGTGTTTTTAATCTTGATGATTATGCGAAGTTTTGTTTTCTGGATATAAATTGGTACATTTTTACATGTTTTCCTGTAACTCACTATGTTTAAAACGTGTTCTCAAATCTTGCAACGTTAATTTAACTCATTTTCGGACGTCATATGTACAATGATAAAATTTTGCACAGCGACGTAAGTCGGATGATAATACAACATTCCATTGTTAAATAACCACTGGCGTAACAGGTCGATAGAGCCTGTCCCAACGCCATCTGTCCGTGTTTGGTGGAACTGCGTCCACGTGAGTAACGGCTGTGTGGTCAGCACTGCGCGTACCTAACCACGAACAAGCGTATCAGGGGCTTTCTAGACCGTGTGTGGCCGTCACGTCTTTATTCACGTGACTCCCCAATTTGCCTTACGATGTTAGGTGGACACCGAAAAGTAGGACTCCAGCCGGGAATTGAACCACGGACCACACGGACATGAGTCCAACGCTCTAACCACTAGACTGTGGAGTCCCAATGTCCTACATATATTTTTAGATTTAAAAAGCATATTTTATGTTTTTAGTAAGAACTTCTTTATGCAAAAATAAATTCTATGTCGCATCGATGTTACGTTTGACTGGTTGCAGAACATTTTAGGATTTGGGCGACAACATCACCGTGAGAAAAAGTATCCGAACACCGAAATAACTCCAAAAATAATTTTAAAAAATCTTGTTAAAGATATACTTTTATTAAACAATTAGTATTAAATATAAAAAAAATCATGCATGACTAAAAAGAAAAGCATAGGGCGCTCAAATTGATGAATGTATAAAGTGCCTGTATATGAGAGAGAGCGCCGCATGCTTTTCTTTTTGGTCATGCATAACTTTTACTTTTTAGTATTAATTGTTTAAGAAAAGTATATCTTTAAAAAGTTGTATTTATTGTTTTCGTTTTTACTTATGCAAACTAAAATTAATATGTCGATAATTCAGGAAATGCAGCGACAGACGTGTAAATAGCCTCTGATGAAATTCTTGCAGTAAAAAGCATAATAAAAATATACACTAAACGTATGACAATAAAGTGGTGGGGAGATAATAGACCACTATGGAACATACGGATTATGAAACTGTTCACTTACAGGTGACGGTCAATCTCCCTACCATCTCAAATACTTTAATTTCCATACTGGACCATTTACTAGAATAATTTCTCAAGGACAATATTTTTTTTTACTTATTTTTTTTTCTCGAGTGCTGGAACTTATTAAATGACAGAAGACATTTGTTCTTGCTTCCAAACAGATACGTTTCTTCTGATGGCGAAAATATGTGCAACTTTAAAACTTGCTATTATTATAAACCTGTAATGCAATAAGGCCTCTCGTCCAGTGGTTGCGGAAACATGCGAATTGCGTGAACGGACGTATACGAGCGAAGATAATTCGTCCGTAATTGTGCCAATGCTCCTCATCCACTACCACAATATTCGTCCGAATCAGTAGTTCGGAAACCGTGTCATTGCAGATAACATTTTGTAACCTCTATGCTTTGGTAACACTTCTGGCATGCAAGACCAAGGAAAACGCAAAAAGTGGGTTAATAAAATTTTGCTGAAAAAATTTTCTGGAATAATTTACAAGAACCAGTATTTCGGATACATCCGCATGAAACACGATACATTTTTAATAACTTTAATAAAATCTTAAAAACTTCAATAAAAATCGAAAGGTTTATAAAATAATAATAATGAATGTTAATAAAACGTCCGACTCGCTCATTTCTCTTGCAACTTCTAGACACAGTGTTTTACTCTTGTTGCAAAGCAAAAACAATTACCTGTTTGTACGAATAAATCCAAGCACAATTGGACGCATTCGCAGATCGCAATTATACGTACGGAAACGGACAAACGTGGCGCTACCACTACCAATGGACGATATCCAACGGAAACATAGTTATTTGGATCGTTCGTCCGATTACATGCGGGTTCGTCCGAACACGCAATTCACAGGTTTCTGCATCCAGTGAAGGAGAAGAGTAAGAATCGTACTACTTATACACCCAAGGATCGGAAAGTTTTCAAATTCGTTACCCTATGCTCACACTGGATCCGGTTTCGGCCGGACTTTGACACTGGCGAACACGGACGAAAAGGTATAACGAACAACACAATGTAAATAAGTGTGTGTGGTCACATTTCAACACGTCCGACAGTGTAATATGACCTCACATACACCTATTTACATTGTGTTGTTCGTTATACCGTTTTCGGCCGTGTTCGTCAGTGTAAAAGCGAAACCAGATCCAGTGTGACCATAGAGTTAGAGACGATGAATTTTCCAAACTCTCGTAATACGGTTCTTAAATAAAAATAGACAAAAAGCTCCTTGGTTCATCTCTGTCGAAATAGGTTGATTTTTTAAAATGGTAAGCACTAATAATCAAATTAGGCACTATGAAACTCAATATACCAGGTGTATGCATAAGTAGTTTCCGGTTTACCTAAGAGATGGCGCCAGCAAAAAAGTACGCAGCGTATTCATTTGACACATACGTCATTTTGTTCGTCTGACATTAAACTACAAACATACACAAGTTGAGTCCGCCAAACACTAGCGTCTTTGTTTTATCGTACAGTGATCATGTCGAAGTTTGTGCCTGAAAAAGAACATTTGCGGCACGCATTGCTTTTCTTATTTAATCAAAAGAAAAAGGATGTTGAAAGTCATCGTGTGCTGGTAGAAACATATGGTGAACACGCTCCATCGATTAGAACATGTGAGACATGGTTTCGACAATTTAAAAGCGGTGATTTCAATGTGAAAGACAGTGAGCGCTCTGGTAGACCACAAAAGTGCGAAAATGAGCAATTGATCACAAATTCAACAGCAATTGGCAAAAACATTAAATGTGTCACAAGAAACAATCAGCAGACGTTTACGAACAATGGGGAAGCTCAATAAACTGAGTAAATGGGTCCCACACGATTTGAATGAACGTCAAATGGAAAATCGCAAAGTCACTTGTGAAATGCTGCTTCAACGCCACGAAAGAAAATACTTTTTGTGTCGAATTGTGACGGGTGACGAAAAATGGATTTATTTTGAAAACCCGAAGCGGAAAAAAATCGTGGCTTTCACCTGGCGAAGCCGGTCCTTCAACGACAAATCGCTTCAGCCAGAAGACTATGCTTTGTGTCTGGTGGAACCAGAGCGGTATTGTGTATTATGAATTCTTGAAGCCCGGCGAAACCGTTAATGCACAACGCTATCGCCAACAAGTGATTAATTTAAATCACGCATTAATCGAAAGACGACCGGAATGGGCCCGAAGACACGGCAAAGTGATTGTGTTACACGACAATGCGCCATCTCACACAGCAAAACCAGTGAAAGACACCTTGAAATCGCTTGGATGGGACATCCTTCCGCACCCGCCGTACTCCACAGACCTGGTGCCATTTGACTATCACCTCTTCGCATCAATGGGGCACGCGCTCACAGAGCAGCACTTCAGCAATTTCGAAGACATTGGAAACTGGCTCGACGAATGGTTTGCCGCAAAAGACAAGTAGTTTTTCTGGCATGGTATGCATCAATTACCTGAAAGGTGGGCGAAATGTGTAGAAGCCGATGGCCAATATTTTGAATAAAACAAAATTAATTTCCCTTGAAAATTACGTGTTTTCTTTACCAAAAAAAACGGCAAAAACTTATGCATACACCTGGTATATCTCCTGAAGTCATGCAAATTTTGCCATCAAAAGTTTACGTTTCCAGGCAAGGAAAAGAAATAAAAGGGGCAAGTATTTACGGGTTCTCTTTAATTTATAGCCTACATAAAATCGTAAAATTTACAGGAGAAATGTAACATTTCCAACGTAAGTGCTGAAATGTAAAATATAACAAAGTTTCGTATCAAATCAGAACGAAAGATACTAGGGACTATTTAGCTTCTTGTGCGTTCGGGGCAAACACATACAGTGTACTTTAAACACCATGTACATCGCGTATAATAATAATTTTAAAAAAAATATTGAACCTGACTTTAACTAACCCCTCCTCGCTCGCTTGAGATACTGTTCATGTTATTTTTTGTTTTTTTTTTCAGAGAGAAATACGTGTCATTCATAACACAAAGCGTCACTAAAAGTATTCCCCTCCATACGGCGATTTTATTATGTGCTAATCAATTCGAGTGCGTATTTAACGAAATTAAACTGACACAAAGCTTTACGTAACACTTTTTTGTGAATTCTATTTGTCGCTAGGTATTTATAGAAGTGTCTGATCATTATTTGCAAGAGAATAAGAGGTATAATGCAAACGTATGGCTCAATACTCAATAGGTGGCGACCGTGCCGCCGTAGCTCTCAGTGTTAGAGCGTTGGCGCAGCATTCCGGAGGTCGTGGGTTCGATCCCAGCGGCCGACCATCCTGACTGAGATTTTATCAGGGTTTTTCCTCAGTCACACCAGGCAAATGTGACTGGCGATACCTTCCCGAATCCTTTCCCCTCCCTATCTCCGCTTGAGCCTTAGATGCCTAAAGGCCATAAATAAAATTCAATAGAAGGCTAAAGCTGACGACCATAAGTAAAGTTTATGCGTATTTACTGATGATGGAATCCAATATAACAACTACTATTACTGATGGGAGCAAATTTACAAAAGATTGCAACACTGATAGATAGCTTCCTGGGTGTCACGGTTGAAGCGTCAACTATACATATGAAGAATGCGACGCGGCTTGAAAAATTACTAATGATGCATTAGGGACATCTGGGATATGAGGTGGAAATAGCCCTCAGTCCATGCAAGAGACAATGGACTGGGATAACATTATGAGCTGTCTCAACAGGAGTGGCTTCTTTTTTTGGCAAGATTGTTCTTTCTTTTTCCTTACACTTTGTTTTTCGTTAATTAACAAAAGGAACTTCTTAATTAAATTTGATGAGATGTCAAGCAGAGTTGGCGGTAGGCTGACCAACGTCGATCCAAATATGCGCATTTTAATACGAGTGTATAAGGCAATTTCTAACTAGTTTATACACCCAGCAAGATTAAACTTCTTTTTTACGTAGTCTGGAAAGTTAAGATACACGTCTCAGAATAAGAAGAGTTAAACCACTGATTAACAACACTTTGTAGCTACTACTCGCCATTACAAACTTTATATCTCATGTGTAATTACTTATGTATGCTCTTTCTACCGATTTATATCTTTGAGAAAATAAAATTATTTAATATTTCGCATAATATCAAGAAGTATTACCAAAAGGAAATTCAGTGACGTACTCAGGAATTTCTTTCTGGGGTGTCTGCATCTAGTCTGAATTACATATATAAAATATGCAATATATGTGTTCTTACTCATATCGTAATGTCTTTATGTATCCGAAAGTCGAATTCTTATACACTAGTGTCCAAAATTAAAGCAATATTTGTAAAAAGTGATAAATAGTTGTTTTAAAATGTCGTATGATATCTATACATGATCAACAACATATTTGTATCCGTCTTAATGTAGAAAGACATAGATCATGGTAGAAACGAAGGGTTGGCGCTAGTATAGCAAGTGACTGCAGTCCTAGGCTGTAGAAATGATGTATACTAAAGTATACGAAGGTGTTGATTATCAGTGTTTCTTAAAGGCAGATGATACCAATGATACTGAACAGCTTAGAAACGACTAAAGGACGACTGTTAAATGACGCTTTACACTCGAGAACCATTGGAAGACTTGAAGCTGAACAGTCACATACCAAAGTAGTCAGATAACTCAGGGTAGATTCATCAGTAGTTAATCGTCCTTGGAGACTGTTGATTGACGCAGAAGACAAGTCCAGAAGACCGGTCAAGGACACTCAAGAGTTATATCAGGAAGCGAAGATCGTTATTTGCTGATAAACGCCAGGCACCACAATTGAAGTACCGTCTGTCAACTGACATCAGACCACGCTGCTGCAACAGGAAGGCAGATATCTCCCAAAATTGTGCATAGATGGCTAGGGGGAAAATGACTGTGTGCAAGGGGACCGATAGTATGTGTGCCTTTGAACGCTGTTCAGAGAAAGAATCATCTACAATGTTGTCAATATCACGATCATTGGACAGATGAAACTTGGACGTTCGTATTATGAAGTCATGAAGTCGCGGTTTATTCTATAGTCTGATTCTCGACGGTGCCTCATCTGGGAAGAACAGGGAACAGGATATAATCCTTCCAACATCATCGAACGTGATCAATACGGAAGTGGCGGGCTGATATTGTGGGCCAACATTAGCAGCACCTGAAGAACGCCTCTACGCGAAACCACCAGGGTGAATGGACAAGGCAAATCTGCTACCAGATATCATGATCGGATCTTGGCAGTACATCTGGGAGAGTTTTGTCAGCATGTGGGATACAATTTCTTTCTAATCGATGACAATGCCCGCCCTCACAGAGTTGTATTGGTGGACGACTTTTTTTTTCAAACTGGAACTATTGCCCTTTTAGACTAGCCAGTACATTAACGGGCCTTGGATCTAACTGGACATGTTTGGGACAACCTACCAAGGCGAGTTGCTTCGCGATCATGGCCACTTATCTCATTTGATGCTCTCACAATAGCTCCGCATGAATAATGGGAGGTACTGCCACAAGATCTTCTCGCTGCACTTGTCCGTAGCATGCCACATCATTGTCAGACTTGTATCGTTGTTAGGGTTAACCATATACTCTATTAAGCTCCATTTTGGGGGTTTCTTACTTTATTTTGTATTCTGACCTTATTATTATAATTCTGACTTGTATCGTTTTGTGATATTATAACCCTCAGATTGAACTGTATTGTGTATTTTTCAAGTAAAAAAGCTGTTTCTTTGCAGTTTTGATTTCGTTGTATACCATACTCATTCATATCTTCCTGTAACGGTGATCTAAAAGTGCCAATAGCTAGTATGTTTACCCTAATAAATAAACGATAACGCACAGCAATAACAAACGTTAAAACCTAAGATAAAACTGAAATTTTGGTCCCCTTTGGATGAACTTGAAGATGGGAAAATGATGTTAACTGTTCCTTTAGGTTTGTGGCTTCAAGTACTAACTTGATGTGTAATGCAATCTATCACTCCAGTATGATAAATTAAAGATCACTGGCTACAGCATTCCAGCTGTCTTGTCTGGTTTAATCCGTATTTATGTATATTTTTTCTCAGTGTATTTTTGGTGGTTTTTACGTAACTCCAGATGGCAACATTTCGTAAGATGTTCTTTCTTTTTCATTACTTTTTTAAAGTTGTTGTTTCCTTTTTATCCTTTTTTTTTTTACTTTTTAATCTCCCATTGTTCAGCAGATTGCAAAAGAAATATTTTTCCTTTTCTGATTGACTTGCTCCGAAAGAGATGAAAAGACGCCGAGACGCTGGAATTTCCTACGTGACAACACACAGACGCTACTTCGTACAGGAATAAGCAACTGTCTTGTTTGTATAATCCCACAGCAAACTTCTGAAAATTTCATAAAGCTTATCAGTCCTTTATTGTGTGACTTTGTTTTGTATTTGCCGTAGCTATTCCACATTTTTCCCGCCAGATTTAGAGTTTACATTATTTATTTTGTATTATATTCAAGGAAAAAAGTAATTTCACTTTTAAAATAAGCAAGAAGTTTGTTTCTCACTCAATAACATGTATTACATAGTTTCTATTCTGTTTTGGGAAGTATGTGCCCGTAAAATGATTTTGTTCCGGTATTTTCAGACCTCATGACCGATAGCACTTCAAACAAAACAATTTTTTTAAGTATCCCTGTGTGAGGGGCAGGCACTGAGAAATGAGGTTGAGGATGATACAGTGACAGTGATAACGAAAATCACTTCTAGCAATCAAATGAATGTCTCAGAAATGAGACAGTGACAGTGATAACGAAAATCACTTCTAGCAAGCAAATTAATGTCTCAGAAAGCAAAAAAAAAAAATGTGCATCACACATGCAAAGAGGCTGCAACGGCCAATGACCTCTATCTAAAAGCGATACTGGACTGACTCCTGCTTTTTAAAAATTTAATAAATATATGAAGCCAGGGAGCGAAGAGGACACTTAATGACGTTTGCCCACTTTCAGTCTAAACTAATATGAACCAAAATTTCGGTTCTAACTCAGTTCTTTACGATTGATATCGTTGTGCGGCCGGGTTGTATTATTTATGTCTTAATTCTTGCAAAAATCGTACCAAAAGCCATAAATGTTGGGAAATCAAGAAAAACCACTTGTAGTTGTAATACACTTCTTATTTTTCAATGTTAGGGAAATGTTACAACCTTGAATATCTTAGAATTTAGAAATACTACTAAAAGCTTTAGTTTACCAAGATTTTTCCATTTCTGTAAAAAAAGAATTATAAGTATATAAAATATAAATAAATACCACCAGCGTTACAGACCGATAGGTCTTGAGCCTGCTCCAACGCCATCTGTTCGCGCTTGGTGGAACTGTGTCCATCTCGGTGACAGTGGTAAGCGCTGCGCGTCACCTAGCCACAAACAGGCGTATTAGGGGCTTTCTAGACAGAGTGTCCATCACGTTGGGAAAGATAAAATACATTTAAGTTTTAATTCCTGAATTATTCATGTAATAGTATATCGTACTCTGCATAGAATAGAAAATACTGCAAATGTGGAGCTTATTATCAAAACATCCATTGTCCACAAAAATGTAAAATTGAGATATTGGCATGATTTAGTTCATTTCATTGTTTTCTAGTATATTAGCAAGGTTTAATGAATCCAGAACACCTGTAAAATCATTTAATTAACAAAAGAAATAAGTGTATGGAAACAGTAATTAGCAGTAAGACTTTAATTTTTAAAAAAGCCGCACAGCGATATTAAACTGAGTTTGAACTGAAAATTTGGTCCACATTGGATTAAACTGGAAGTGGACAAAGGAGTTTAAATATTTGCTCTGGCGTCTACCTTTCGACATTAAGCAATCACTCCAGTATCACTACGTAGAGCTCAATGGCAACGGCAAAGAAATACTCACTCAACAAAGTTGCCATAGGAAATTGTGAACATTTGTCTGAAGTTTGCAGTATAGTTCTTAGCAAGTATGTGATAAATTTGCCATGTAACATTTGCGTTAACTCAACATCTATACTCGAGCTGGACATCAATTTGGAAGATGTAGTCAACCCAAGTGATGCTGGAGACGAGAATTTTTTTCTTGGATGAGGGTCAAAATGGGTCTCCCACGCTGTAATTTAACATCTTAAAATTTTCTACGAAAATACGACTATCGTCATACGTAAGCCAATGACGTCATATCCTGAACTTTGTACGAAATAAATTCGATAAAATGCTCTCAAACTTAACATAAAATCACTAACGTTACTTCGTAGGAGAGACGAGTAGCCAATTCAAACATATATTTATATCGACTACTCATAGGCAAACAAAGCACGCGAATCCCGCGTACATGAAAAGGCAACCTAAGGATGGCCGACGAAGGAAGATATGGCGCTGTTACTGCAATGTCGATAATTGGAGTTACAGAGTATTTATGAGGGCAAATGAAATAAGTTGTTAACAAACTTACCATTGCACATTTAAGTACGTAAACACCTTTGTGTGCAAAGTATATTTCATTGCGGTAATAAGTTTCTCTGACAACTGTCTCGGTACAGAAAATATTTAAGGAAGTTGCGTCAGCATATGGAGTGAGTGAAAGCAAACGTATATAATAATAATAAAACAATCTAACCTGACTTTACCTAACCTAATCTATTGCCGTTAATTGTGTGAAATGTTGAAAATACAAAAAGGTACAATTATTTACTTATAAAATGATAGGAAAAAAGTACTGCTGTTGTGAAAAGAAGCACAAATTTAACCTCAGTGGAAACGAACTCCAGCCATCAGCTCTCCACATTACGCCAACTGGCCAGGTCTCCAACAACGGTTTGAAAAGCTTATTTCATCACGTACTTGAGCAAATGGCAGATAGATGGCAGTGCTGTAAGCTGACGTTAGTTCCTCCAATAATTCCTGGACGGAGAAGGTCCTATTTCTCTCCTAACTTAAGTATATACATGATCTTGGGTTAATTGCAAGGATGTTCTAATAGAGGATATGCGATTTTGTCAAGAAAATGAAGCCAAACGTCACAGCTTAGTCCCGCCCAGTTAGCCCACTTACTCCAATCAAAAACATTGTTTTCGGGTAACAAAGATAGCAAAAAGCTCTCTAGTTGTTCGATAACCTATCAGGTACGTCGTTTTGGTCGATGCTCAGTTGTTTTTTGGCTTCATTCTCTCTCTACGCATGAGACAGCTACAAGCAAATCCTCTATTAGAACATCCTTGGTTAATTGATATATGCTTTGATCCAGGAAAGGGTCATTCTGGACATTCAGTTCGCGAGGTGTATGTTCCGGAGTCTTAACCAATGCCTTTCATTCAGTCTTATGAATAGGTATGGCTGGGAAGGAGGGGGGGAGGGAATCACTACTTCTCCTTGAATACAAGGTGGTATTTAAGCGCCTCACTAATACCTGTTACCTTTCTAGCACGACAACCATTCCGAGAAACATCAAACAAGGACGAACGACGTCTCTCCTTAAAATCCACTCGAACTGTCACGATCATCGTGAGGAGTTAGAACGGAACAACAGACTCCTGTACGAAAAAAGCAACTACAAATTGAATACGAGTTTGTTCTTATAAAAATATCTCTCCACGTTACATAAACAAAAGAAGCGAACAAGCTGAAACTTCCGATAATAAAATAGACAAAACTGACACGTACTTCTACAGTTAACAAAAGCTTTTTCCTCTACTGGAAGCCCACCTACACAGAGACATATGACAGGGCCCACCACACAATTCGCCAGTAAACAATACACTGTGAGACAAGAGTTTGGTCGTTGAAAGTACAGAAGAGGTTAAAAAGCATTGCCAATTTAGTGACAAGCAGTGGCGTACGAGAGGGATAGTGTTGTTTTATGAACAAAAATGTCCAATCAAGGCTGCAAAATGTTAAGAGAAGTGGAGAAACTTGTTTTATTTTTCGTTGTGTTGTGTTTCTGCGTAGGGCGGTCAAGTTGATGGACGAATGGGTCACTCACTGACTGACTGTTGTGAAGAGCAATGCCACAACAATACCAGAGGTGAAAAAAAAAGAGGTGTGGGATCTTGCAACGTCATGCAGTTACCAAGCTGGAATAAAAGGGTAAAAAAAAATGTGGGGGAGAAAGAAAGCAACTTTCAACAGCCGAGAAGTCTCTCTTTCTCTGTTTCTAACATCCTCTCGCAGTTTTCTTTCTTTTTATCATATTATATAAAATATATTACCCTTTATTAATTTCTTGTAGCATAGAACGTCATTTGACGCATAAATTCAAAGATATGGTAGCAGAATGACTTGATTATTTCGTCTTGGGATGAAGAAATAATGCTACACAGCAGTAGCCTTGAATAAGAACCCTTTTATGGCACTTTTTTTTTTTTCGTTTTTTGCAAACAAAAAAATAAGCTATGACACTGAAAAGATTGGGGGGAAAAATATGAATAAGATGTTTGTTTGTTGCTCGTTTTCTTTTGAAAAATATATGCAAATACAGAATGTAGAGAAGATAAATAAATATAAAAAGATAGCAGCTGGTTTGTGGAATTGATCAAAAGAATGAAAACACACAATGAATACGCAAAAATGCCAGGATATTGTAACATAAATATATACATAAAAGACTAATATAAATAATGTAAAAAAGAAATATAAAAAAGTGAGAAAGGAAACGAAAACAGTATGGATAAGATTTAAAAGAGATGTGAAATGTGGTATGCATAGGATATAATTTATTTCATATTACTTTTAAGAGTTTTACGGCTTTTATGATAATTTAGGTTATTATGAATTGTTGAAATTTTAGGTGACCCCAGTGGGTAAGTTGTAACGCTTGCCGCCATTTACTCAAGGGGTCCTTGGTTCCCAACGAAGATACAAGCGGTTCAAAGACCAATTTGAACTTCAGATCACGTCCTTACAAAGTTATTTTCATCCGATGGAAGGCAATGACAAAGCACCATAAGTTCACTCATCAACATGGCTCAGTCGGTAGAGGGTTTTTCCTCACATTCCAAATGTCTTAAATTCGCGCCCAGTGACCGCCAATCCTTGCTGAAGCTTTTTCCTCGATCACACCAGGATAATGAAGAGATGGTATCTTCAAACTAGGCTCTGGACGTTTTTTCCTTCTTCCCTTGCTACATTCATCTCCATCGGAATTAGTCTTTCCTTCTCGTCAGAGCAGTGTTCGATTTGTCGCGGAGGGCTTCCCCAGTTGTTGATTCCTAATATCCTATGGCCATCCTTAATGCGTTCCCCAAACCGAGATTTTATTGATTACAAATTAACCATGTTTGCTCTGAATACGCTGAAAAAAAAAGTTGTAATTTCTGAAGATATCATTTTCATTTTATGCGAGGTATTTTGCATAGCTATTTTTTTATTATTATTTATTACACCAGTCTCCGCGGTCGGAAGACGTGCCGTGCCATTGACTAGAGATTTCCCGCGAACGTGCGTAGTCTTCTTCACGAAGAAGAATCATTGTTGCTTTCAAATCTGTTGGCATTTCTCGTGTATGTACACATACTCTCTCACTCTCTATACACACACTCGTGTACACACACACACACTCACCATAAGCTCCGAGTCACAAGGCACGACTGTGTTGTTGTATCAGACTCGCAGAGTTAGAACTAATCACGACTTTCCTATGGGAAAGTTTTAGCTCCTTTTATTGACCATAAGAATCATTACGAATACACAACTTCGTGGGTTTCATTCGTTCGTTCTCGGAATACCTTTTCAGAAGAAACAAAACGATAAAGAAACATCGGTGCAAAAGCAACGAACAACATAAAGAAATAGGAATTATTCTTAAATCCTTGGGAAAAAAAGAAATGTAAAAATTAAAGCTAAA